>JAHDVE020010587.1:40000-113301 GCA_022606495.2 Halesus radiatus | reverse complement strand
TATTAAAAAGTACTTGTAAATGTAAAGTAGATTTATTGACTATCTCAGTTGGAACCGGTTTGATAAGTGATTGCTCTAACCAGTGACTCCCAGAGTTTATGTAGAATAGACAAACCTCTAGAAGTGATCCATAGAGTATATTAGTATATTATACCAACAATAAATACTTGGATAAAGCTTGTCAACGTGTTTAAAATGTTGTTCTTTCATACGCTATTTCATTTTGTAAACCCACACTGGGAATCATCATGATTTAAAAGGAGAAATATTTGTCAATGCCTGAAATAACTTTAGTCGGTTCAGTCTTGCTTATTTTAACTCTATATCCAATATTGACAACATTTTTATTTATAGACATAATGTAATAATATATATTTTTAAATATATGTCTGGTACTTTGTCAGACTGCGGAGTATCAGAACAAAGATTTATAATAGGATATCACGTGCTACCTCAGGTGATTTGTTGCGAGCAATGCGAGTTCATAATACGGAGTTATGGAGCTGTGGAAATATGACAAATGGCATTCGGTTTGATGCAGAACTTGACCTTTGGGAAGGTAGCAGGCATTTGAAATCTGAATAAAAACAATACAAAAGTTGTGAACTACTCTAGATTGGCTGAATAACGTATTAAAAAAAAATAAAGAAATTGTAGATACTGTAAAAAGAACGTGAAAATACAACATTGGAGTGATGTGTAATTAAATTGTTATTTTTTTAATTGAGATAATAAGATGCGTTGCATTTTGTCCCTTATTAATATGAAAGGGATTCTCGATAAACACTTGGCATAATGGGACAAAAATAAACTCAGATAAAAATACATAATTTAAAACGAATATACTTATATTGCTTGTTACGAGATATTTTTAGTCCCAGAGAAATTTGTATTAAAAACGTGAGATTTTATGAATTGCGACGAGCAACTCCCGATTACCCTGACGACAATACACTTCGTCCAATTATGGCGGTACTCGGAATCTAGGGAATTTCCGGGATCATTTGCTTCCTTTTTAATGGAAAAAGAAAATGTCAACATCTCATCAGTGATTAGTTCGCTCAAGTCGGCGCTCGGAAACAGATGTATCCAAAGTGTGTTGACGTTCCAACGCACCGATTCTTTTAATGTAATTTACTATATATTATATTCATTTCTTATATCTCGTATATGGTAGTCATTCCCTTGTATTCATTTCTTATCCATCGTGTGATATATTTATTTCATTGCTGGTATTTTATTTATTTATTTGCTTACTAGAACTGGTAGAATAAATATTCTTAGCCTGACAGTATTATTCGTGTACATATTGAAGCCTAAATAATTATAAACAAGCAGCGTAAAAAGTGTGTTTTTCACAAAAACGAGATGGGATTCGAAATATTGAATAACATTCTGGGTCTAGTTACTTTTGATTTGGTTACTAACCGTACAAGCCTTCGAAATAACACAAAAGAAACTGCCTTTATGTATTCAATATTAAGGCGTATTGAGGTGAAACAGATCCCGTTTGAATATCTGATTGTTCCCTGTGGCGCCGCTTTATGAAGATTATATTGTATTTCTAGGTAGATTAGTACATATACGGGTAGAGTTGTTTTTTTTTATTATCTTATGGACGAAAAACTGACATGAACGAGCAATCAGTTTTGTATACATTTTCCTGAAAATCTAAGAATTTCCGGTGTATCCCCGCGACGGTCAGAAGTTTGAATTTAGAACCAAAGTTAGAAGAACTTTTTTCGTTATTACGTGTTTCTCTCATTGTTTAAATTATTCATGACGATGCTCATACTATTATAGCTTTGTTCGGTAAATAAAACCACCAAAAACCTACAAATAATACGGTATTCGGGTACATTAAAGGGAATTTTTACGCATGTTAGCGATTTCTCTCAAAAAATCTATGATCAAAGGAACACCTACTGGACCCTTAGAGCGAGCGACACTTGGGTACTCATTTCCGATGTCATAAGGCGTTTGCTTATAAAACACAACATTATGTAGTTTCAGTACTGTGGAAAATTTCAGCTTTCACTCCTGCAAATTGCAGCAAGGCCTTGTAAAAGATGGTGGAGTTACAATAAGAACTTCTCAATCCATTAATCTGCTAAGCTACCGCCCTAGCTGTTAGAATTTTAAGTGATTTACAATAATGAAAAAACCTGGGTCACTAATGACCGTGTACAATATTGGTGGAATGGAAATAGATTAGAGTGTTTTTACCGAAGTCTGCTTCAATTAAGCATTATCAACGATTTAAAACAGGCGCATATACATTCGATAGGAATTCGTTGTTTTTCCGGTTTCTTAACTTTTTAGATCGAGAGTGAACAATGTATTATTCAGACGGAGTAGGCATTGAGATATAACTGAAAATCGAGAAAAGGAATGATTGATACAGATATCATAAAATAATAAAAAATAAAAAAAAAACTGAAAGAAAAGCTGATGAAACACAAACGGAAATAAAACGAGGGGAGGCATGTTTTACAAAGTAATTCTGTGATTAAGTGGAGATGGTTATGATTAGATGAAGCAGAAAAAAATGAGCTTTTTCTAAAGGTTCTTCTTACATTTAACGGAAGCTTTTATTGGATTTTAAAAGAAAGGACAGGGACTTTTAGTGGCATGTAAAGCGTCACATAAATAATTTGTCAGGATAAATGATCATATGAAAAATTGCAAGGTAGATAATATGGCGTGAGTATTCGAGCATACAGAGGAGGTAATATGCAAACATATTGTTTAACGTATTAATGAAATTTTATATAGCCATGCACTTTATTATTTTAAAATTTCAAAATTTGAAACACAAATTAACGTTTTTGAAGTAGCTCTCAAACGGTGATAGAAAGTCGGAATTTGCCAAATCAGCTCTTGTGGAATATGTGGTGTTCATAATAACTATCAATTTTTCATTTATGTTTTTGGGCAACATTAATGTTTATTTGCTGTGAAAGTAATTAGTTAATATTAAATTTACTGTTTTATATTTAAATATTTTCATTTATCAACTTCGTAGAGAAAATTTACTTTTCTGAACCAACGAATTAGCACTAAAAATACAATTGAAAATTTATTGGTTTATTGTCGACCACGTTACCTTATCGTACTTAATCACTTAGAATAGGAAATTCCCTAAACTTGCACGAACCGAAATAAATATGTGAAAACGTACCCAAACTCGTAACTTCAAATAAACTTAATTTTTTTCCCAATTCAGACCCATAAAAACTTCTTCTTTATGGACGTGCTTGAAAAATTTTCCCAGAAGTTAGGAATACATTCAATTTTAAGGTAGTTTATTAAAGCCTGATCTTATTCATCTTATGTATAACGGCTCACCAATGAATAAGTATCATGGTTGCAGGTATGAAAATCCTTTGAAGTTCTATTTGTCGTACGCCCCATCGAGGCTGTGTAATTCCGTGAAGTGCAAACCAATAATACCCCGGAGAAAACACGTTAAACATAAAATTTAAAAAAATTATTTCTTTTTTAAAGATATTTTCTTTTTTACCGAATGTTTTTAATTATTGCTTCACATTAAAAAGTATTGTTGTACAATATAATTATTAACCTCACTAGGACTAAGCCTGTATCAAGGTTAACAATTTTACAAGTGAATAAAAATAACACAAAAATAAACAACGATCATCATAATCAATAATCGTCGCAACATAAAAAGACGCAAATACCTTCACCCAATGGGGCCTAATGATTGTTGGTGACGTCGCCAAATTTTGGGAATAAATCTTTTTATGCATCGGTGTGATGATTGACTTATCTTCTATATTTATTGCCTTTTAAGCAGACCCAGAACCAAAATCAACTACAATTTACGACATTATTTGATTTGATGGAATATACGTGTTTTCAGATAGTAACACCGGGTTATATTCTGGGATTGATTGAAAATAAAATGATCCATATCTAAATGAAACATATTTTTAAATTTTATGTTCATTAATTTTGGAGTCACACTGGTTTCAAAAAATTGTTTTTTAATACATGCTTCATATTTTCATCCGGTGGTTGCAGTGGCGAACATTGTTTTCAATTTTTTGAGTTCGAATATAAAATGTGGATTGAATTTTTAAAGTGATTTTTTCTATTATCATCTGCCTCTGATTGATAACAATATTCGTCGGTTCGTTTCATTCGTTCAATATTGTTCGGAATTTTTTTAAAGAGAACTTTGTTGACTTTTTAATTTATTCTACAATATAATAAATTATTGTTGTTATTTTTGATATAATGTTTTATCTGACAGAATTCCAAATATGAATTACTTTTTTAGGACCATCATCAAAACTTCATGTAACATTAAAACAGAAGAATAATAAAATAAAAAGTATGAGTAATAAGGACGACAGCTCCCCCAATCTGTTTATATTACATGTCAATGAATCCTAATAATATATATTTTTTTATAATTTCTTCAAACTATTGGTATTCACTTTGTGGGGTCATTATGAATAAATGAATTTAAAAATGTACTTCGTATTCACCACTTTATAAATACACATTGATATCTACATGTTTCAAAAACGATGTTTTCATCGTCAGGAATATGTGAATACATTTTACATAATTTGAATTCATATATTCCTGACGATGAAAGCATCGCTTTTGAAACACGTAGAAATCAACGTATATTTATAAAGTTTATATTTATATTTTTAAATTCGTTAATTAATATTTTTTTGTTTCAAATCGGTCATCAAAAATTCTAAATATTTAAGTTCAATCATTATAAAAGTCAACCGCTACAATCGCTTTCCAGGAACAGCACAAATTACCTGTAATAATCGTTTCTAAAACCAAGGGGAGCAGTTGAACTCGATGGCGTCACGTCTGTTTTCCTCCGTGATGAATTCGTTCATGACTTGGATATTTAAATGAAGAAAGATTTTTTAAATCTCATACAGATATGTAAACTTAAGTTTGACTTCCAATTTCATAGATATCTACGAATAAACTGGTTTGAAAAACCTAACAAAGCACAAGGCAACATACGGAACTGTTACGAAAGGGGGAAAAAAGTATGTCTGACATAATATAGCACAGACGATGAGGGTTGATTTTTTACCCCCTTTGATTTCTATGTACTACATCGATCTTGAAATACGATACAACCAATATTATTACGAACATGACATCGTAGAAGAGATTCCTCGAAGGCTTTTAAGCGGGAGTAAAGGATTTCATGATTTAGAATGTAAAAAAGCATATGTGTAGAAGGTTTAATCATGCGTGCGTGGGAGACGAAAAACAAGACTTTCTTGTTATGAATGTAATTCAAGTACCCATTTCTTAGTGTTTACTGAAATTCTGAAATAAGAAAACGCCTTCCATGCTCTATAAAAAAACTCCAAGTAATATTATTATTATATAGAATTATGTGTCGTAAATAAAATGATGCGACTTGTGATTGATTATATTAGTGCTATATTAGAGATTACGTGCTCGTTTGAAAAAAGGTTGTTTTGACAAAATCTAGATAACCTCCTATATGTTCTTGTTTAGAGAATTGAATAAACTATTTAAAATAAACTTGATTAAAAAGAACCATAATAAAATGGGTAAAGACGTCAATCAAATACGAAATGTGCAGCTTTTGACATCAATCCGACATTTCAAGAATTTCCCGCACCAATATTCAGTGACTTTTAAATATGACTTTTCCGTCTTCCGGACTTGAAATTTTATCCCACCAATCTGAACCTTTTCTGAGAGACAGTATGTGACAGCTATAAATATGTAATGTCAGCTTCAGTTTAGGTATTTATAACGCCCGTATAAGTGAGAAGCTAAGTATATTTTAGGAAATTTAGCTATAGTATATATTCATTTTCATTTTTGAAAGTTGATAAAAACAACTTAGGTATAAATATTTTTTTGGTTACATCGATTTAACTCTTTCGTATTAATAAAAGCGAGTTTATTAATTGTTTTTGTGCTTAATTCGTCGAACTCCATTTAAATATTACTTTTATAAAATTAATGTAAATCAAATTTAATAATGTTATTAAGTTATGGAAGTATTTTTAGTTTTTATTATTGTGACAGCTGTTACGCGGCGTTCAAGGCCATTTTAAAACTGGCTTTTGAAAATTATATTGCGAGTTTGAAAATGGCCTTGAACGCCGAAACAGCTGTCACAATAATAAAAATTAAAACTACTAACAGAACTTAATAATAAAATTATTAAATTTGATTTAAATTAAATTAAAAAGTGAAAAATAAAATTGTTCTCCATGATGCCCGATGCAACAGTTAATTTTTCATATATTTAAAAATAAATTTTCTACCGATTCTATGATCGCGTGTTTACGTTGAGTCTTCCCTATGGTACAATCATAATTGTACTAAAGTCACGCATGTAAACTGTATCAATTTGGATAATTTTAAAGGACCATAGGGATGAATTTTCGCATTGTTCTGTATCAAAACGTGGAGTATTTAAAAATGTGTGTCATTACGTAGTGACTCAAATTATTTAATATGCGAACATTTATTTTCCCAATAAAAATGAACCATTTTCCGCTTTGAACTAAATGCAATAATATGTTAAAGCTCTTTGTCTCTATTCAAATCAGATTCTGAAATTAATTTTTCGGGAAGGAAAGTTGGCTGGGAATTAAAGCTCCCTGGAAAGTTCCCATTTTAGAAAAAGTTATTCAGTTTTCTTAAAAAATGATAAATTCGTGATGGAGGTAGAGAATCCTAAGATCTTATTGTTCAAATATTTTATTCCCCGGGTCGATAATTTTATCTCTTGAACCCTGATTCGATTAAAAAATGTTGAAATTACGTATTTTAACAGTTATTGTTACAGTTATTTAAGAGTTATTTAAAATATATTGTTACAGTTATTTAAGAGTTATTTAAAATATATTGTTACAGTTATTTAAGAGTTATTTAAAAAACAATGTTGCAGTTATTAAATATTTATTTAACAGTGATTTAACAGTTATTTACCAGTTATTTACTAGTGATTTAACAGTTATTAACAGTTATTTAACAGTTAGAATAGCGAAATATATTTTTTTTATTCTGGTTTCACTCCTCAAATTTATTTGTTTATTTACACACACCGTCTACATTTACTTTAATATTTGAAAGAACGTCAAGCTCTTTTCTGTAATTTATTGTTTTGCCGTATGTTTTAATAGTTCTAATGACAATTCAATCCCTCGAATGCCTTAACAAGAAAATAATTATGAATTATTCTTTATTTGTATGCGGTCCTTTGTAATGTTATAATATCGAATTTTGGTTAGGGATTGTAAGGACATTCAAAATCTTGTCATAAAAAAATGTAATTGTTATTATAATCATAACATTATTTAAGACACGATACGATAAGATACCATACGATTGTACCACCCCAACCAGGAGCACTCCTGTCCCGGTGAGACCGGTACATCAGGGGGCATTATTTGTTAGGACTTGGAACACGTGCTCTGTGGATGGGAAGGAGGTTGGAGTTTAATCGAACGGTGTACTCATCAACCTTATAAGCCAATATTGAAATTAAGGATGCGTTGGAATAAAGGAATTGATCGAGCTTTGCTATTTCGTTTCCCGCTTCTCGCTTATTTTTCCTTCCTGCTTCTTCTCGCTTCCCGCTTATAGGTTTTGTTGTTGCTTCCCAATGCTTCTTGTTTCCAGCTTCTCGTTATTTAATGCTATCCGCTACACGCTTCCAGTTTCCCTCTGCTTCTTCCTTCCCGTTTCTCGCTGCTTCACGCTTTTCGCAACCGTTGCTGCTTGCTTCCTGTTTCGTGATTCCCACTTATTGGTTCTTAATTTTTTCCACTCGGTTCATGATGATTTTTGTTTTCTGCTTCCCACTACTTCTTACTACCCACATCCTGCTTCTTGCAGGGGGAAAGTTACAGACTACCGTGCTAGATTTTCCCTGCATGCACCCCCAATTGTCCCAAGCATTTTATCTTCATAGTACGAAGTTCTGATTAGTTTTGATTTAGCTTCCTCCATCACGACCAACCAACATCCTACGCCTAGTGCGATCGTAGCTGGAGACCCTCATACACTGTCAGGAAATCCGGAAATGCCTGTTTCTCTCTCGAAAAAAAAAATTTGTAAAATTAGAGTAGGTATATATGTATGAAACGATAGACTAACCTACGTCACTCAACGCTTTTCATAATATTTTCAAAGCTCAGTGGTTCACAACCTTTCATAAAATACCTAAAAATAATCAACCAGAGGCTGCCTCAATTAATGCAATTCGGATCGATGTCAGTGGTCGTGGAATACCGTTCTCAATATTAATGATGAGTTTGTTTTGCAAACAAAAGCTGTAAGAGAGGACATTTATTTAGTTGATTAGTGAAAAATGCTGTAAAGAGGGATTTATCCGCTATTTGAAATGGTTTTATTTTTCGATGATGTTTATAATCATCAATTACTAACGCCCGAGTGGTCTCACCCCTTGCTTAATTGTGGTGCAGGTATGCAAAGAGACGGGCATTTGGTGTCACTTAAAACTGTTTTGTTAACGCGATATTCGATTATAATACCATTAGGTCACATTGCTCTCAGAGGTAGATTACACAAAAAACAATAATTTCCGGATTGAAAACTGAATCTATTAATTGAAATATATATTTTGACAAATTTTTGGCCTGATTGGACTTAATCTAACACGTTCATTTACAAAAAAACCCAAGACGTCGACACGACACGTCTAGCCGTGATCCCCGCACCGACCTTCTTCTAATCCATTTTTCAAGACAATTTATAAATTAATAAACATTGTTAAAACAATCTCCAAAGAAAAAATTGTTTCCACGTTTCATTGTATCTAAGCCAAAACAAACACGCTTTTGTTAATTAAATTGAACTTAACTTTCATTCTTGAAGACAGAGGCAGATTATGTCACAGGCAGATTAGGTATAATGCCTAGGGCCCTGATAGTCTAAGGGCGCCGGCGAAATGTAATTGGAAATATGAAATCTAAAATAAATTTTCCCAGTAAAAAGACAAGATACACTATGCATGACGTTGCATAAGTCTTGAGAAACATTAAACTTACCCTTATGTTCTTTAGACAGTGGACGACGCCAAATTGAAGAGCAGTAATTTTAAAATATTGATTAAATAATAAATATTAACTATCATGAACAACTAATATTATGTTCTTATTTTTTGGTGCCCGGATTAAGATCAAGATAAAAGTGTTTTAAACATTTTTTCAAATTTATTATATTTTACTAGGTTTTGCCTATTGCAGTATTACAATTTGTTGTGAATAGTTGTGTACATCTGTGTTGTAATGTAGATGAAGCAAAGGGGTGTGTGTATTAGAAATATTTTTAAAATGTGTATTCGGAAAAATATTTTTACTCAACTTCCTACTCCTACTCCTACACCAACTCCTATCCCTACACCTACTCCAACTCCTACCTCTACCTCTACCTCTACCCCTACCTCTACCTCTACCTCTACCTCTACCTCTACCTCTACCTCTACCTCTACCTCTACCTCTACCTCTACCTCTACCTCTACCTCTACCTCTACCTCTACCTCTACCTCTACCTCTACCTCTACCTCTACCTCTACCTCTACCTCTACCTCTACCTCTATCTCTACCTCTACCTCTACCTCACTCACCCTCTACTCACACCTCTACACCTCTACCTCTACCTCTACCTCTACCTCTACCTCTACCTCTACCTCTACCTCTACCTCTACCTCTACCTCTACCTCTACCTCTACCCTCTACACCTCTACCTCTACCTCTACCTCCCTCTACCTCTACCTCTACCTCTACCTCTACACACTCTACCTCTGCCTCTACCTCTACCTCTACCTCTACCTCTACCTCTACCTCTACCTCTACCTCTACCTCTACCTCTACCTCTACGTTGGAGAATTCAGCTAGCCCCTAACCTTCGGTATACCGAATTTGAACTAAATCGGTGGAGAACTTCCTCTAGAATATTTGTTCAACATTTATGAAACACAGATGTAAAAATTGAGGGCACTGCGATCGTTTAAAAGATTTTAACCAGTCGGGTTTCCGAAATTTGTTTAAATGTCAGTTATCTTTTAGATTCAATTACCTGTCACAATGAAAATTTGAACGCAAAATATTTTGGCGTGTCATTCAATTTAAAATAAATTCGCTCTTTTTAAACATATCCCAAAATGAAACAATGTTTTCAAAAGCCGATAAAAGCGTTTTTTAGATGTTAATATTATAAATGAATATATGTGATTAAAAGTATTTAAATTTTGTTGGTAAATTTTTCATGTAAATCGTATCACTTCATATGAAACTAATAAACATTTAATTAAACATAAGTTTTATAAAGGTAATTATTACTACACCTTTCTTACGTTTCATATAAAAACATAAATTATTAATATTTTTCAACCTTTCCATCTTTCACAATGCGGGCATTTTTTTCGTGTTGGCTGGAACATTTTTTGAAAGCGGTTTTTGCTGGTATTATTAGGCTCAGTTAAAGTAAGAAGTGGTAAAAATACACTCATCATGGTTTTATTTAAATCGAAACAATGCATTTGTGGGACAATTTAACAAACGACATAATTTCTGATTTATTAAAGAAACCTAACCTCTATTGCGTTTGACATTTCCCGTACAATCTTCAATCGAAAAATGACGCCCTACACGAAAACGTTTACAAAATAATTTATTTTGTATGGAATCGTTTCATGTTATTACCTAATATTACATAAGAATATGTGCTTTTATGAATTATCATTATAGAACGTTCCATTTACACAAATTTATAGTTGAACACGTCAATCAGAATGCACAATACCGTTCCAAAAGCGTGATGATTTTGGGAATGACGAAAGTTTCACAAGAATAAATTACACAAATGAAGAAAAATATTGTAAATGAGTAGTTAAGGTATTATTTTTTTTAATAATAACAATGTTTTTTTTCGTAAATCGAAGCACAAAATTCAACAGTTTTCAGGACAGCTCGGTGTACCGCGGACGTAAAAACAAGCGATTGCAATCGACTGCTTTTGGGTATATATTATGATTATTCAGAAGAGTTTTGTGGTTAACTTTTAAATGCAAAGAGAAAGCATTGTTTTAAATCTTTCTAATTCTGCTTAAATCATATATATATAACCGGAATACAAAAGGAGAAAGAACTACCTTTATGAGGACGTCACACAGTTGGTGGCGTAAACGCCACTATACGTCTCTACTGGTTTTGATGTTTGATGGCGTTTGCGCTACTTGGAGGCCCAATAGGTTAAATGACAACACCAAGAAAGCTCATAGGAAAATAAAAGTACGTTTAAAAATAGCACAATGGTGCAAGTGAATATTTATCACTTTAACCAAATGGTCTTCTGAAATGAATGGTATTTTCCGAAAGGATATGATTCTACAGCATATTCCAAGTTAATTTTATATTCAAACCATTTTTCTTATTTAACGCTTTACAAGAAAGATAATTACATGGAAAGGCGATTTTTCATATTTATGAAATGTATGTATCAAAATATCCAATTATTAGATGCTAAATCAAAATAAAACCATATCTAATTCACCGATCAAATTACAAATGAAACAAAAGTTAATATAAATGTTTTTACCTTGTTTCTTTAAAATTAACTGTCAAACCCGTATCTGAAAATTTAAAAATATATAGCGCCTCAAGCTGATCAATATTATTTTAAATATTATCGCCCAGACCGTCCATTCAACCCACAACACGAATTCTGAACTAGTTTTAAATAATTAAGCTGCCAAAAAGGCAAAATAAAGTCTATGAAATCATTAAAATATACATGAACATTTTCATTAGTGTGCAACTATTGCTAGATACGTGTTCGAACTTGTCTAGTTCATTCTTCGCGCCCGGACGAAGTATTGACAATAAACGTTGATTGCTTCGGGCCACTCAAAGAACAAATTTCATAGACACGGTGAGTAGCTTAGTGTTGCCATAATAATGAAAAACTTTAGTTGCGTTTCAATAAAATCCTAATTTTTATTGCCAAAATGTGCATTTAAATTTATATATTAGACATTATAAATTTTTATATTTTGATGTCAATAATAATGATTTTTCTCTCAATGTTTAAAAAGAAGTGTATAAATTATTATAATATATGTATCTAAATGTTGCCATCTGCAAATGTCTTTAACCCACAGGACTTTGTCGTCTGTCAATGTCCTCAATTCACTAGTTAACATTTTTTAAAGTCTGCCCAGGTAGGTACTTCAAAACATTTCTGCATTTACTTTTTTACCGATGATAGGAGATATCAGTAGCGTGCAGTCCATAAATTCAAATTAGCTGGGCCTACCCTAAGAAAAACGAACCGTAACAACAAATTAAAGATACCATAAATTTATGATGAAAACATTGTTTTCCATGAATTTCGTAGTGAATTTGTAAACCCAATTATTCAGATGGTTACAACAATCAGCGGAAGATGATAATTAAATGAAAATTTTTAAATATTCAATGCATTACTTACAAGAAATAAAAAAAAATATAAAAAAATCACACAGCCCACCTTTGATCATAGAGCAATTCACGTCACTGGGAGATAGCATATTATTGATAATTTAAAATACTCTTTCGCGTTGCTATACAAATGTTCATTGAGAAAATCGTTAATTCTGCTAGGTGTTATAATAAAGGAACAGCTAAAATAGCTGTCAATCGCAGGCTAAGAGGATTAATATTGTTTGTTCTTGGCACAGTAGTACCCGCCCCCTTTCTTAATAAACAACATTAGCTCCTTAAACCCCCTTCTAACCCTTTCCTCGTAGATAAAGGCTTATCGAAAAGAGACACGGTATTAATAAATGATTCAGTGCGCATTCGGAGCCACCCTTGAGAATTCTACGTCAACCTTATGAAATGAAGAAATATGATAGAATTGCCTTTTTTAAAAATAACATTTGGAAAAAGCCGAATGCGTGGGCGTAATAAATCTTAGTGTGCGATAGAGGCGTAATGGCAAAGTTCAATACGTTTTGGGTGATTTATTCGTATACATAAAGAGCGTAAATTTTGGATTTGGATTACAATATTACAATTATTGGTATGGTTAAGAAGCGTTAAATTTATTCGTTAGCGTCACCCAAAAAACGTTTAAAATATGCTTTTTAAAATATATCGATGTTAACATACATATTAGTGTACATTTTTATTGTATTTTTGCTTATGATATTCTTGTGTTATTGTGGTTAAAAGTATTAATTAATAAGTTTTCATCGATTGAATTTAGTGCTTTTTCGGACGCAGTAGTGCGCTATAATTCTACCTCTTAGAGCTCCGTTGTAACCTATCTTTCGATTAGATGTGTCTTTAATGAAAACGAGGGATTGGTTATAACGTAGTTACCAGCGGAATGCCTTTACCCGGTGCATGTTGTACATGACGTCGGGCGTATGGAGACTTGCCATCGGACGGACGTATGGATAGTGTACCAGACATGTGGCACACAGGCGAACTGTAGGGGCATCCCGATCTGCGAACAGGGATTTTTTTTACATGAATACCGCACAAGAGTCTCAACTGCTCCCAACCGCCTGGAGCCAGTGAGACTATGGCATCCCCGATTAGGAAATTTTGTTAGGCTGAAGGTATTGCAAAGGAGAAGGAGAAGGGGAACAGGAAGGTGGGAGGGGAAATATAAAGGAAAGAGGAGGATGGGGAAATACCTGGCTATTCAGATCTGGTCACCAAACACAGCTAAAAGCCATTTCAAGTAACGTTTCAATTCTGAATGGTGGTATTTCACCAGGGCGATACTGAGAGTATCTTCCATTCTGCAATGTGCGCAAATATACTATATATTATTTTAAAATTAATTAATTATGAAACAGCACAAATTAAATGAATTAATAAAGGGCTGGAAGGGAGGGAAATTCAACCTATCGTTCTCTTGCGAAGGGGGAACGATATCCACAAAATGACGACTTTTGAATTTGCATAAAACTACAAATTTGCTCTACGGACCTAGTCCGCGATTGATGCAAGGGTCTGGGTCCAGTGGGTGATGGTAGTCGGGAGTCCAGGACAGCAGTGGTCAGAATAAAGAAGTGTTTGTTGGGAGGAGGGTGGCTGGCTGACTGACAAATAACCGTTTTTGCACTATATTTGTACCCCCAGCCAGACGCTATCCCGAGCGCTTTGGTTAGGTTTTCGCAACGCTATCGGCACATTTCCCTACTGGCAGCGTCGCAAAAATTTATCCGACAACACCTGTCTCCATCACACCGTGTTGTCTCGCTCTTTCGTTTTATTTAATCATTCTTGAAAAAGCTGTGATGGAGCACTCCCCGTCACCTGCACAATACATTTCACTATTTTCACTAAAGGATGACGTTTCTTTTGGCTAAGGGAGCCGGGCCAGTTACGAGTGCCGACAATATAATTAAATTAATAAATTAAAACCATCGCCGCGCTAAATATCGCGGAAGATGCGAAGACGTTCGACACAGATAATGTTAGAATATAATAACATAGTGGCTTTTTAAAGTTATTATCTATAGTCACCTATTCTAAATGCCGCAACTTAAGCGAACGAAGATCTACAAATTTCCAAGTCAGCGAGAAAGATATGGAAAATCAGATTAGAGTCCCATAGAAAAAAAAATTACAATATTTCTAGGTGAAAAAAGTTTCCTTACTTTACGTCGGTATGAATTTTTATCCATATCTTGATAGTGCTCATCACTATATGAGGAGGAAAAAACATTCTCATTAGATTATATCACAATATTCCCAGAAATAATATTGTTTTCGCATGGTGTATTTCAATATCGTTTACAGAATGTCGTTAAAAAACTTTATATATAAATATTAAAAATTATTTTTTGTCATTTTGGAAAATGAATTAACAAATCTTTGAAGAAAATTGATTATAAAATTATCGTCTTTTATCTCAATTTAAGATTTTTATTATTAAGGCGATGCGATGCGAAGAAATTAAAAAATAATTTATTTTTGGTTTTAAAATTTGATCGATTAGAAATATTATAAATGCTTAAATTAATATTGCAAATAGAACACATTATGTTTTTGGCTTAATCGAGTATTTTATAAGACTAGAATAAAAAAAACTTTTTTTTTTAATAAATCGTAACATACTGCCAGTGTTAAGGGCAGTCAAAAATGGCCCTAAAAATCACTTTTCGGGTTGCTAACTCAAGCAATGCCACAAATGATTTTTCTGTTTATGCAGAAAAAAAATTATTGTTTTCTGTTCTGTATTTACGAGTATAACTTCAAAGTACAAAAATCCTCAAAACTAAAATCCTTAAAATCTTTGAAATACCTGTCAGAAATATCTGCAGTTTGAAAATCAGTAAAAACAATTTGGAATGTTTTACCAAGAATACGTATGTAATTTACATTGAATTTAAAATATTACCGTTTAAGAATAACTGTTTTTTTATTTTACAAATTACTCATATAGAACAGACAAATCATTCGTAGTATTTCTTGAGACAACAACTTTCAACGTGCGTATTTTTGGGTGCTGACCGTTAAGCAGGAATTTCAACATTTTCGCCACCTGCATAAGAAGTGAGAATTTTACGAATTGAATTGAACTGTTCATTTTTACATCGTTTTAAAAAATGATTTTTTTAAATATTTATTATCTGCTACTATCTAATTCGCCGTAGGGTTTTAATCATATATATACTTCGAAATATTTTGATCTAAGTTTTGAAAAATTATTTCAGATTGAATAATTTCGATCAAGTAAAAAAATATATTAATTTTATAAATTTGGTCATAGGGCAAGGCATGCCACTGTTGTTTGGCGGTATTGGCAGTTCACGGTCGATATTTAATATTTTAAGTTCATGTTTGAACTTCGTCAAATTTGACGGTGAAAAGGAGAATTGAGCTTCATTTTTATTCTTAGCAAAATGAAGGCACGCACCATTTAAAAAAATATATATCTGAGTAATTTGAAACTTTGGTTCAACATTCACCAAATATTTTTGGCGTACATTTTTAGTTAGAATGGGTATAAATTGAAACACTGAAAAGCTATGGCTATTAAGTTATTTTTAACTTTACTTCTACCACAGAAGTCTTGCAATTACGTAAACTTTAGAGCATGCGCGCAAATATTCAACTTCGCGAACAGTGACGTCATTAAAGCTGGAGGTTCTTTTTTGAATTTTCCCCGTGCAGATTTTCTATGAGAGATATATGTGTTCTATTATTTTGTAATAATATCGTACATATTTAAATAAATACGTTTTTTTTACATAAATTTACTTTCTATTTTGCTTGTTAAGATTGAAAATACCAATTACATCATATTCGCCAAAAGAGGTGTTGTGTCAAAGGCAGAAAATAAGAGGTTTTTGTAATATGTTCTTGGTAACATCTCGGAATGATAGAAGCTGACAGCATTGTGGCATGTCTAAACCTAGTGTATAATACGTAATATAAATATGTAACGCTTTTGAGAGCCTCCGTGGTTGAGTGGTTACAATTCTTGGCTACGAATCTGGAGGTCGCGGGTTCAAATCCTAATGTACGCAAGTAAATTCTATTTGATTAGTTTGTGTCATTTCACAATTTATTAATTAAAAATAATATATAGTATGCTTGTGGCTCGTTTCAGAGTGGTAGATACTTTCAATATCGACCTAGTGAAAGACCAGCATTCAAAATCGAAATGCTTGAAATGGCTTTAACCGTGTTTAGTGATCAGATCTGAATAGCTAGGTAATTCTCCATCTTCCTCATCCCCTTCCTTCCCATATTCACTACCTCCAGTCTCGCAATATACCCTTATCGGGGATGCCATAGTCTCACCGGCTCTAAACAGTTGATAACATCTGGGACCCTTTGTATGGTAATCCACCTCGTAGCGTTGTCCAACCGGATGGCGATGTAATTCCCCGTCTGCACGCTGTAAAATTATTTATTTTTTAATCGACGTCTGTGATCTCTCGATATGTACAATGTAATAAAAGCCAATATTTTTTTTTTTTTTAAATACAGTATTTTGTTCAACTTTGAACAGCCAAAATTTATAAATATATTTAACAGAAACACCCGTATGAATGTTAGAAAAATTTAACGAATATCGATTTTATAGAAATTAATTAATTATTCGATGACAACGTGTGTTAACAAGTTAAATTTCATGCCATAAAGCCAGATTGCATGGGGCGCTTATTAAAGGATGGATTGTTCGGTTGCCATAAATACCAGAAAAGCTTGAAATATATACATAAACCGCTATTGATCCTGAATAGGCGGTGGTGGTTTCATCAGTGCCTAAATTATTTTAGTACAAAGGTCATGCTCATTGCTCAGTGACCTGGATTTGCAATTTGGGGAGGCGAACTACACCAACCTTTAGAAAACATTAAATCATAATTTCCACCTTTACCGGCGAGTACCTGTTTATCAATAGGTAATAAGCGTGGAATATTAGTACTGTCCTGGTGAAAACGTTGCTTGTAATGGATTTAGTCGTGTTTGGTCACCAGATCTGAAAAGCCAGGTACTCCCAACTTTTCCCTACCCATCTCCTTCTCCCCTCTACCTTTAGTCTTATAACATCGCACTGGCTTCAGACGGTTGGGAGCAGTTACGACTCTTTGTCGAAATTTAGATACATACATACATCTTCTTTCCCTTAACCTACTCGGGTCGGGGACCTATAGCATAGACAAGGCGCCTCCAGGCGTCTCTGTCCGGCGCTACATTGACGGCATTCGTCCAGAGTAGGTCGAGTCTCTCCTCGCACAGCCTCTGGAGTTACTTCTCCCACCTGTGTCTGGGGCGGCCCACTGGACGTCTTCCCTCTGGAAGAATACTCGGAATTTTTAGGGTAATTTTCTGGTATTCTTAATACACGCTCAAGCTACCCCAGTTACGACTTTTTTTATGAAGAGTAATACTGGTTCGATGTTAAGCTCCTCAAGGATCATCAAGGTTCTTATTCGATTCCATCTTGTGACTCCTGCAACTCCTCACAAAAATCTCATTTCGGCAGCTTTGGCCCTAGAACGTGTAGGCTCATTCAGCATCTTATAGTAATACTGGTTCGATGTTAAGCTCCTCAAGGATCATCAAGGTTCTTATTCGATTCCATCTTGTGACTCCTGCAACTCCTCACAAAAATCTCATTTCGGCAGCTTTGACCCTAGAACGTTTAGGCTCGTTCAGCATCTTATCATAAGCGAGGGGCGATACACCGATTTGTAGACTGCCAACTTTGTCTCGATACTTAGCTTACATATCCTTATCACCGAGCTGTAAAGAGAATGTTACACTGAGTTTGCTCTCTTCCTATAACCATAACTTCTGTTTTTGCGGTGCTCACCCTCACTCCTGCCGCCGTGCACTCTTCAATGAAGCGGCTGATCCACTTTTGTAGCCCCTCCTGGGATGCGGTTAACCTCCCGATCTTATCAGCAAATTCACATTTAAAAAAAATGTCTTTTCAAAATCATAGACAATATCATCTCGCAAGTCAACTAGTTTGATCAAAGAAATGATATAATTGATCAGGTTTATAAAGTAGATACCCAATAGACTGTATGGATTATTTAAATGTTCCAGTCCGGAATATCAGCTTAAATGTTGTTAAACTTTGTGGCGGGTATTTATGATTAGTTATTTACAAAAGTGTTTGTATTTGCTTGTTTACATATTAAATAATAACACCCACGGTTTTCCCACCCTCATAAATGTAGTTTTTAGTAGGTACGCTGGCTGTATTTATAGTGATGAATTTTCCATTGTGTTTGTATCTGATCAAATAATATTCTAGGATAGCCCAAGCAATATCATTTATAAGAAGGTGAGTTTTGACGTCTTGTTACAACCGTTCTTTATATTATTGAATATCAATGGTAAATTAATTATTACTTATGACGTTTAAAATTAACGTGATGGATGTACTGACCAATTTCAGAGTGATTCTCTGCTGGATTTCCTCATTAATTAACGGTTTTACTCATTGTATAAAATAGAAAGGGATTGTTTTGTTTTACGTTCGTAGATGCGGTAATTCTATGCGACTAGCGCTGAAGTATGAATGTTTTACCATTCCTGCCATACATAACTAGTTTTATAAAATACTATAATTAACATTCTGTGTTTATGTAATACCCTAGTATAGTGCACACATCGTTTAAGTACTATATGAAAACTATGAATTTTATCTCAATTTGTGAATTATGACATAACAACATTATGTCGTCTAATTTTAATTTTTTATTACAATTAAATTGATGTTTCAAAGCATTAAAGCTGATGATGGAAGTGACATTATGATCAGATTAGTGAAACTAGAAACACAAGTAAAAACTTGTTCAAACATCAATAAATTTGTTTATGTTTGAATAAGTTTTTACTTGTGTTTCTAGTTTCACTAATCTGATCATAATGTCACCTCCATTTTTTTTTTGTTTCTCTTTCACACTGAAGTTGAGCAGATAAAAAAGATTTTCCGAAAGCAGTTAGAGACGCAGGTGTTGATTCCTAGATATGGATCAGCAATGCATCGCTTTATTGTTCTGTGTTCATAACTAGGTGGAAGATACATCGAAGGAAATTACAGCTCAAAGCAAGCCGGGCTATATGTTATCAATTATTCAGTATTAATACCCTCGTTCGAATAATGGTATTAGTAACTTATACTAAGCTAATCAAAACAAAGAAATCCTTGGAGAAATGGTTGAAGCATTCCTCTTTGAGTCTGAGGTTTGCGGGTTCTCTTTAATATTAGAGTAGTAAATATTCTAATGTTGCAGTATTTCAGGGTATTTTACAATAAAATGGATAAACCCTTTAATCTGAAAATATACGAGAATAACGAACCATGTCAAATCCGAGTCCTGTCGTACGTCTTCAATTCCTGTCATATTTAAATTGGAACATGAGGCAACTCTCCCCTATTTGTATGCATCCCCCGCGGGGAGTCACGAAACAGGAAGAATGTAGGAAAAATCCCGCTCTTTATGGCATGTTCTCATCGATGTATATAAAAATAATACCAGCATTGGTTTTAAACCGCTGGTCCTTGAACCGGTTGAATGGAATTCCGTCCTGTGAAAACTCATTCGTTTTTAAAACATACAATGTCATCATGTATAGTAGAGTCAATAAAGCTAAAAGGGGTATGAATTTAACACGATCAAGATAACCGAGGACTTTTAACAACAAAAAAATATTTTTACGGAATTATTTTATTTATTTATTATTTAGTGTTATACAATTTTTTGAGCGTGTTTGGCTGTATTTATCATGTAAATTACTATGTTGAATTTATGTGGGTTGCAAATCCGGTTTAAGTGCAAGGTTGTTGTGTAGCAGAAAATAAATATGCAACATTTAGAAAATCAAATAGTTTACTCACTGTTTTTTTTTTTAATATCTGAAATGGTTGGCGATATAATCATCACAATTTCACTGGTCCGGTGATATAAAAATGGTTGAAGAACTGCACTACCGTTTCGTACCAGTTCTTAATATTCTGATAAAAATATTTCCTTCTGATCCCACGCTTGACTCTAAACCAGTGCACGGTTGACAGATAAATGTGATTGTAAATTCATTTTTATATATTTACATCAGTATAGTTGTATCGCGTACTTGCTGAAATGTGTAATTTAAAAATAAACAAGTAAATAAATATTTAAAAATAAGCTTTAATACGAAACGGACGCCTACAATTGAATCGAATTCTTGGTCGCTAAAGCGAGCACACAGTTGAAATAGTTTAATACGAAAAATGGATTAACACGAAATAATATTCTGGTTCTGACAAACTGCTCTTTTATTTCATATAATCGTTTTCTTTTAACAAAAAAAACATATCAACAACAAAACATACCTGCGGTTGCCAGTCCCATAATTGTATAATGATGAAATGTATGCTAATGGATAAATAGAGGAGTATCATAACGTAGACACGTATTTGGCTTAACACCCTATCTGCCCACCCCTGCGGAAAGATACAATATAGTTTATTTTTTTAGAGATCTCTCTCAATTCTGCCAGCGGAAATCTTAACCTAATATGGTTTGATTTATTGTTTTCCTAATTTTGTGGTTAGTACACGGGCTATACATTTGATAAAAACCCTCCTCCAGTATTTCATAAAATAACATTACCAGACAAGAAACTCATTCCACGTTAAACTCAAACAAAATATTTATTCAATTTATTTTATTTCCCCCAAGACCGACCCTCGGAGCTTCACGGTTTGCCATATATTGCCGTAAACAAAACATATATAAAATTTAAGGTATGAGGGTAAAATATTTTTATTTTATTTTTGAATCATTCGGTTTTTACATAGTATAAGATTAGGTATCATAAGACATATACTATAATGTTAAAAATACGTTCGCAATAAAAAGCCTTTATGGGCGTGTTTAATGACAAAGTTAATAATATTTAAAATTAAATGTTTTTTTTTTGAAAATGGCCTTAAACGCCGGAACAGCTGTCACAATAATACTTGAAATAAAAACTAAAAATACTTGCAGAACTTAATAATAACATTATTAAATTTGATTTACATTAAATTAAAAAATAAATAAATTAAATGGAGTTCTACGAATTAAACACAAAAACCATTAATAATTAATCTAATTAAATGGTTTATAATATTTCTATACATTATACATATATATATTTAATTACAAAATGCATCATTACAATAGGTAGAGATATATGTTTAATATTTTGTAGTAAGTAATAAATTTACAGAAGAACACCCACAGTGAGCATATCAGAGCAGATTAATTCGTGGTTACATGTTTGTATTGTAACAGCGATACATTGCATATATCTGTGATACGCGCATTGATACAACAGGTTGGGGAAAAAGTAATTTCGTATTTTTCGCTTTATTTCAATGCTTTGTAAAAAGTGTTACAATAATCCGATTTAAGTCAAATATGTGCCGTTCTGTTTGATAACTCATTGCCAACGAGAATCCAACTTCATAATGCCCTCTCGTAGAAGCCCTTGTCTCTATTGGAAAAAAACTCGGACAACCAATTTTCACAGGCCTCTTGTTGAGGCCAAATTTGTACCCCCAAGCGCGTTGGCCATATACAGGAACAGGTGGTAGTCACATGGTGCCAGGTCCGGGCAATAGGGCGGATGTATGTTGGCGTTGTCCTGATGAAACACGATTTCTCTCCTATTCACCAATCCTGGCCGCTTCTGTTCGATCGCCAGCTTCAAACGGTTGAGTTGTTCACAGTAGAGGGCAGAATTGAGCGTTCAGCCATAGGAAAGCAGCTCATAGTAGAGTATTCCCTGCCAATCTCACCAAACACACAGCAACACTTTCCTGACCGTCAGTCCTGGCTTGGCCACAGTTTCGCTCGCTTCGTTGGCTTTCGACCACGATCTCTGTCGCTTGACATTGTCGTAAGTGACCCACTTTTCATCATCACTCACCATCTGCTTCACAAATTGGTCCACATTGTTGCCATCCAGTAGCGATTCGCAGATGGAAATTCGATCCATGATGTTTTTTTGCGTCAGCTCGTGTGGCACCCAAACATCGAGCTTTTTTTTAATCCAGCCTTCTGCAAATGGTTCAAAACGGTTTTATGATCGATATTCAGCTCCTGGGCGATGCTGCGACTGATAACATGACGGTCTATCTCGATATTTTCCATGATTTTATCGACATTTTCGACGACAGGCCTGCCAGAGCGTGGTGCATCATTCACCTCCACTACACCAGAACGAAATCGGTCGAACCACTGATGTTCAGCACGAACGGAAAGAGTGTCGGCCCCATATACATCGCAAATTTTTTTGGTCGCTTTCGACGTGGTAGTAAACATGTAAAATATGGCGAATTTCTTCTTTTGAGACCTCAATGCACGACGCCCGATAGTTCAAGACTGAACCTACCAAGCGCAATACTGTTAAAAAGTGTTTGTAGAATACACTCACACCTTTACAACTCCGTATCGTATGATCCGATCCGATGTGATCAATAATGAACGAGATCTTAGTTGAAAAAAAAGGGCGCGAAATACGAAATTACTTTTTCCCAACCTGATTATACTATGGAAGTACCGAGTGTTAAAATGTGCGGCCGTTGCAGTGTTATTGTAATATAATAGTAATGATAATCTTGTTTTGACCGGTACGTGAATGCTTATTAGCTGAATTAAAACAGGGCTGTCAATTTTATTATGTAAGATTTTAAATAAGAACACTATATCGAAAATAATGCTTCTTTCACCCAAATTTAATACGTTCGTTAATCTTAAAAGATGGGTGTAGTTATTCTCTCGGTATATTTAGTTTATAATTTATAAATCTTTGGAATTTGTTTTGAATTCTTTCTAATGTGTGAGAATGGCGTTGTAGTGTGGAGACAATTCAGTTGAGTTCTATTATACGTGGCTCATCACTAGTGATGTGTATATTCTCAAAATCTTTGGCCATGCTCAGTACAAAACTTAATAATATATTAATTTAGGGAGATTTCGTGTATATTTAAATAAAAAAAATCATTTTTCATATTAAAATTCATCTACTTTTTGCAAAGTTGTTACGTGCGTGCTCTTCGATCAAAGTCACTTAAATAGAAAAATGTAGAAAAACGTAAAGTTTAAAGGGGATCTTAACAGAAGCAGTTCTGAGTATTTCATATTAAAAACAGAGCTAAATTGGTAGGATGGATTCTATTAGACTTTCTATTTTTATTGCATCTAGTTAGACTTTTTTAATCATAAATTTTGTATTTTACCTTTGGTGACAGGTGGTATTTGTTGACGAATGTCAGACTTTTTTAAATTGAAAACAAAACTTTAATTAATTGAATAGGCACGTTAAGTTTGTATATTAGGAAATACTTGAGACTTGTAGGAACTAGACGTGAAGATGAACTACAAATCGAGAAAAGTCGAGGAATATAGCTCAAACTATCATTATTAATTGTTTTTGTGTTTAATTAATAGAATAAGTAGATTATATATATATATATATATTTTTTTTTTTTATTTTTTTTTTTTCATATGAAGCGGTAACTTGGTGATGTGACATTATAATTTATAAAATAAAACAATAACTTTGTTTTACATCACTTTTATTTATACTTTAGCCGACGGGTTTCGCTACTACCGTAGCTTTTCAGGGCAGTATACAACTGTTGTATACTGCCCTGAAGAAGCTACGGTAGTAGCGAAACCCGGTCGGCTAAAGTATAAATAAAAGTGATGTAAAACAAAGTTATTGTTTTATTTTATAAATTAGAATAAGTAGAATTCCATATATTTTTTTTTTTGAAATTTAGTGTTTATCAAATTTCACAATGTTAGTATTAAGTTTTGCAAGTATTTTTAGTTTTTATTATCGTGACAGCTGTTTCGGCGTTCAAGGTCATTTTCAAACTGCCACGACTTATTTGTATGATTTTATTTACCCAATTCTAATTTGAAGGGGTTTTTAAAAATAATGATTTATCATCGGTAAAACCAATTTAGTTCGAAAATAATTAAAATTTTCTATTCTTTGAGGTTTTTAAATTGATAATGAGTTTCCATGTATTTAAATGATAATGTTTTCTTAATTCATTTATTTAAATGTGTTATATTGTTTTGGTAATGTGAACATTCTGAGATGTGGTGAATAAATAATTTTCCTTAATTTATTAATTAATCTTATATTATGATCATTCGTTCGTTTATTAATTTCTAATTGTTCAAGTAAATTTAATCTAAGACCCTTTCGTTCTAAATGGTAAGCGATTAGGCTTGTTGTTGTCAAGCTTGACGTGATTATTAACTGAGATGTTCTGCGAATTCTGAAAAAGTGCGTTTTATTTTTATAACATCGTATATGTTCTTTGAATCTAGATGAGAAAACCCTTCCTGTCTGCCTGATGTAGATAGCGTTGCAGATGGGGTGGTCACATTTTAATTCATATATGCCACTATTATTAAGTTTGGAATTTTTAGTTTTTGAGTTTTTTAGGCTTGTTCCTATATTGGTTCTAAGAGCCATATTTAAACCACATTTTTTAAAAATTTATTTTGCAATTTTTACAAATACTGGACCGAGAAATTCCAGACATGCAAATTTTTCTATTTTTTTTATTAACCGCAGTTTGAAAATGCCCTTGAAAGCCGAAACAGCTGTCACAATAATAATAAAAAAAACTAAAAATACTTGCAGAACTAAGTAATAACATTATTAAATTTGATTTACATACAATTTTTAACAAACTATCATTGCTTCTCGGTATATTTGTTGCGATGCAGCCACATGCTAGAACGAATAGTTTGCAATATTGGGGAACGGGTACAACAGCTCTTATAGCCCTATGAAATACTATAATTCATTCTCAATGGTAGAGAAATAATTCGCAATATGATTCAGAATATTGCCAAAAATTTACAGGATCGTATGGAATATATCACTTATGGTAATCATGAAATGTGTGATTTAGAAATTTTGTTTACACAAAAGCATTTTGGTGGTGTCTTCCAGGCACGTCACACTGCGCGCATAGCTACGATTTGGCCACAAAATGAAAGATTACAAATTTAATTTGGGGTTTATGGAATAGAAAACGTGTTACGGAGTGTCAACATTATTATTCAATCCTAAAACGTATAATCCCTCACTTTGCCTTAGTATTGAGGCAACGTGTTCAAAATATCAACATAATTTGAATGTTTATGACTATTTATGATTTTGATGGTTGAAATCCTGGTTGTGTACCAATATTTGTATTTCTGAAGTAGATTCGACTAGTAAGTGAATTTGAGCTCTATTGCAAAATGGTGGATCATTTTTATAAATTTCCTTTCATGCACAGGACCCCTCGCGTTTTCCAAACTTTTGACATAATTTACCAATTTTCGATTTGCATAATACATAAAAATACACAAATAGTTTTGTTGTTGAAGTGTTTTTATCTGCCAGCACATAAAGGTGATTTTGGATGTTTCGACCGGTAAGACAAATAATTATAGACCCCGCTAGAAGCATTTCATATTGAACATCTAACTGACTTTTTTTGCTTTTGGTTATTTCGACTTGGACATTTATTTTAGACAACGTTGTTTTTAAACTGATTAATTAACTGTGTTGTAATTGTCAATATTTTATTGCTTTTTTTGTAATATTAAATCTTCTTCAATATAATAATATAAACAATTTATAGTAATACAGAACAATACTGCGACAAATTATTATAATTTGGGAGGCTGGTATGGGTACCGCCGCTTCAGGAACCATACATTGAATAACCGACACCTCTGCCATAGGCCACCCTGAGTGGTTTGCGACTTGGTCGACATAGCAGGAGTGCCGGGGTTCATAAGGTGAGGTTTGTCCAGGTCTCGGTGGTGGATGCATCCGCCCTCTAACTGCGTGGAGAGTCGGATCGGGAGAGGCCGGTTGAGGGAGATCCTCTGACCTTGCCAGTCGAACTCTCGACTCATCGCCCTGCAATGCAGTGGGATGGATGAATTCAAACGTCCGTCACTTCTGGACACACTGATTGCCAGATTCCTGCCCACCGCTCATACTTTTTTTCCTTTCTAGAACTTTCCCTCTTTTCCCTTCAAAAAACCCTCTATACACCATCCCCAAAGATGACATCAGCCCCGAGGGAAATTATTTTCCTCAGGGCCTGCTGTGTGGGGTTAATGTAAGGCTCTCCTAGATACTTATTAATTGTTTTTGTGTTTAATTCGTAGAACTCTATTTTTTTTTAAATTTAATGTAAATCAATTTTAATAATGTTATTATTAACTTCTAAAACTAAAAATACTTGCAGAACTCAATAATAGCATTATAAAATTTTTTTTACATTAAATTTTAAAAAAAATCCTAGATACTTTTTGGGTATTTTTATTAAACATTTACAGAAATCGGTACAAATGCATTTGCACACAGAGCAATGTCGTAGAGGTATATTTTTGCATCTTCCTTAAAATATGTTGTCTTTTTAGCCACTATAAATTTCTTCAAGTTTTTGTACTTACGATAATACTGGGTTAGTTTATTTACAATTTGCTGTTGAAATATAAAATTAATAGAGGCTGTATTACACCACTTTTTAAAAATCATTTGCAGTTATTTCACATACTTACACAGAAGGATGTTTTCTATCGGAAAGCCACGGTAAGTCATTTCTAGTCAGAATCACAAATAATCCTTTAATACAACCGAATAATTTGGTGACATAATGGTCATTTTATTTTTCCGGGTCACGACCAATTCTTTCTTGTTTTAGACATTTTACAAACTGATCACGATCGAGTTTATGCGGTTATTTCAACTAAAGTGCGCTCTGACTGAGTGTCAAAGGTCGGGTGGAAGAATGAGGGAGTTAGATGGGTGATATGTATTTGCGACGTTAAACTGGATAAACTGAAGTGCCTATCTACTTACAATATCTGCAAAAAAATCATTTGATGAAGTAAGAAATTGGTGATATTTTGTGTACTTTATAATGTACTACCAAGACACCGATTGGTAATATAGGAAAAGCGAAAATTGAAAAAAAAATCCCTTAACGCTTACATTTATGTTCGCGAGTTTTTCAATGGATCGGCGAAAATACGAATGGAACGACAGCAAATACGTTTGTTTATTTGTTTAAATCTATATTGAAAAAAACAAGATAAATAGTTCAGGTTATTCCACTTTCAATCTACTCTTGTGGTATCGGCCTAAAAATAAACCAAAATCAAATTAGGAAATTTTTTGGTTTTCTGATGTGACACGTATCTAACAATACTCTATTGTCCCCACGAGGACACATTAATGATTGAACAGGTTCTGTATTCTGTATCACATTTCTTGTATTGGCCCATAAAGTTTATGACGTAAACATCCTGTTTGCTTTATTACGGCGAACAAATAATGGGTCCCTGTTTTCATCGATGCCAACATTTAATTAAATTTACTGCCACGTCACTATCTGAAACTACATAATATGTCACAATATAAGAAGAACGTATTTTTTAATGATTTGTTATCTCTGGAAATTAATTAATAATAAATCGGTTACTTAAAATGTTGAATTCTAACACAGGTATGTGAATATTTCTTTATTTATTGTTAAATAAGATGGAAAAAGCTTTGTGTTCGGCATGTTTCATTCTTCGGCTTTTTTTAATACCTTTTCTATGGGGCACGTTGGTGTTTAAAATAAATTGATTTTAAAATATATGTATTGATATAAAGCAGTCACTTTGTGGTTAGACATCTTTAATGATAATAAAACAATAACTTTGTTTATAATCACGAGAATTTTATTCAATTTTATTAGGACCGACCTGTTTCGCTTATCACAAGCATCATCACAGTATATATATATATATATATATATTTTATTTTTTTTAAAGAAAGACAAATATTCCTTGGTTACGAATAACCTGACAATATTTGAAAATCTCCTACTACCATCACAGTAAGCGGAATTTGTTGCTCGTGTCGTAATGGAGGACTTCGCCAGCCGAGGAATTGAACTCACGACGCCTGTGTGAGACCCAAACGCGATGCCAACTTAGCCACTGACCGGTCAAATTAAACTGGTTAATTTTGTACCCTGAATAATCACATATTTAAATGTTAGAACAATTAGGAATATGTCTAATTATGAATTAATACCGTTCAGGCAAACACAATGGCATTGGCAACTTAAACATACATTAGCTTCAATTGATAATAACTTGCTATGTTTTGCAAATACAAATGTACTCTTATAATTTCTTTAAACGATTGGTAATTTTGTGGCGTCATTATTAATTAAATAATTAAAAATTTGGTTTGTTTACACCACTTTTATAAAAATATTAAATATCTCTACATGTTCCGACAGCAATGCTGTCATCCTTAGGAATACTCGTATATGAATACTATTAAGTATACTAATATAAGTATTCATATATTCCTCCTATGACGGCCTCTACGGGCGAGGGGTAAGGCTCTCGACTACGAATCCGAAGGTCGCGGGTTCAAATCCCCGACGTGCGCAAGTAAATTTTATTTAATTAATTTGTGCTGTTTCACAGTTAATTCATTTAAAAATAATATATTGTATATTTGCGCACGTTCCAAAGTGGAAGATACTCTCAATATCGCCCTGGTGAAAGACCAGCATCCAGAATTGAAACGTTGCTTGAAATGACTTTTAGTCGTGTTTGGTGACCAGATCTGAATAGCCATGTATTTCCCCACCTTCCTCTCCCCTTCTCCTTCCCCTCCGCAATATCTTCAGCCTCACAACATTCCCCAATGGGGATGCCATAGTCTCCATAAGGTATTAGCTGCGAGTAACCAAATTAGCGGATTTTAAACATTGCGGCGATTCGATTAGAACATGTTCAATTCTAATCGCGATAAATGCCTGATTTTGGCATTCACGTGACCTAGTTGCCGGTCACGTGACCTCTTCGACTCTATGCTGCGCTAGTATACCCCCTCGTCTGACATCTCAATTCGCTATTCGCAAAGTTGTTAAATGTGTTTGGTTACTCGCCGCGGCAATGTAGCGGCGATGAAATCGCTCCCTGTGGCCGAGGCTATTCGCCATCTACTGACGCGACCCACTGACGCGGCGTTACCAATTATTTTTACAATAAATTCTTAAATGCCCTAAAATAAAAGGTTTAGTGAACTTTAAAATCCGGTAGTATATGTAATAAAAATAATATCCAAATATTACATCAGGAATGCCCAATAATTTTAATACACCGACTATCTGATGAAAATGTATTGAATTAATAATTAGTAATACCATACATACCTACAGAAGAATGTCTACGGGAGAAAATTGCAGTAAATTCGGGAAATAATTCTAAAATTAATGTAATTAATAATGATATTTTGTAATTTCTAATTGTACTATCACACTATTATACTGCCGTAGTAAGTAAAAACCCAGTATCTTCCTTGGAACTTTCAAATACATAATACCTATGAGTAACTTTTGTCATAATTTCAATGTTCAAAGATACTTTTCAGGTAAATATGTTGAATTGTTTGTTTAAAAAAAAAACATTTACATTTAAAAATATTTTAGTAGGGAAAAAAATAATGGAATTTCGAAATTTTTTTTTTTTTTTTGCTTTTTCCATCATGTAGAATCATACCCTGAAGTTAATGCACATTACCCCCGGACGCTCTGCACATCACATGATGATATCAAAGTAACGTAGGTACTGTGCATAATTTGATTATGCATAACAGCGCACTTAATTTAATTTTTCACAAAAACGGCGCTATACAAATTATCCAATTATTATGATATTTTATTAATAAAACATCCACGTGTTAAAACTATTGGGCTTTCTATTTATTTAAAAAAAATAAGTAACCCGGAAAAAAGGCTGGAATGAAATCTTCAAAAATATAACGATTTTAATCAGTAAGTTAATCTTCAATTACGTACCCAGGGAAGACATTTAGAAGAAATATTCGACATGGCTTACTTAATAATTAAATCTATAATTAAATGCTGTAGAAGTATAATAGTACGTGCAACTGCTTACATTTACCATACACTGAGATCGTAACATGCCACACTAGCGCCCTCTAGCGGATCGAGTAGTACGAATTGGTTTTTTCATACATTTTAATAGAATTAATGTGAAATATATTCTTAATTAATTATATAAATCGTAATATCAAATAATAAATATTAAGTAACCTACATATGATTTTATTCCTTTTTTGCTCATGTTTATATTAGTTTTTTTTTAAATAGGATATATTAGGATTGTATTAACATTTAAAGCCTAGCTGCTCGGGCACTGTCTAAATTGTTTACAAAGAAAATAAAATATGTATTACAGTAGCAATACAATCTTCGTAAACAATTTAAACAGTGCGTGAGCGGCGAGTCTTTTAATTTGAATACAATTGTGTCGGACGCCTTGCCGGCTCTTTGAATGATAAATATTGTTGTAATTTGTAAAGGAGTCGGATGGAATAATAAAAATTGTTTTGCTGTTCGTAAACGATTCCGACTCCCGACACCTTTAATAATGTATTCTGGGCGGTTTGTAAGAAGCGTGTTTTGATCGATCACTCAGGGAAATAATGACTTAAATAAAAACGTCAGCAGTACGGTGGTGCGGGGAGAAGGACTAGTCGAATATGCGCAGGGCACGGGGGGTCTGCACGTGGCAGACCGCCTTAAATAGCCTGCGAAAACCAAACCGAGTTAGTTAGAATTCGACCGCCAGCCTCTCAAGATCTTCTCTCTCAACTTCCCGCTCTGACTTCTGATCTACCCGCCTTCTTTTATTCTGACTACCGCCTGCCTTGGACCCCCCATCGGACTACTGCCTCGGACTGGATCCAAATAAGTAACGCCCCACAGACAAGGCCCGCAAAAGTAGTAAATAAGGGTCTTGTCGCTAGTACCGTTCCTCCTTGCAGATGGAACGGTAGGGAGTATTACCTCCTCTCCCAGCCCCGCTCCGCAGATTGGGATCAGCCGCCTCATACAGTTCGTTTGTGTGCCAGACCACGTCTGGTACAACAATCTTAATAGTCTAATTTAAAATACATATATGTATGATGAGCAGTAAAATTACATTTAGGTCACCTAATATTAATTTTTAGAATATTCGATTTCTATAATTTATTAAGGATATATTCAGAAAATCTATTGATATACATGAAAAAAAACAATTCGTACAACTCGGACTGCTAGAGGGCGCTAGTGTAGAATGTTATGTTGCCATAAAATGTAAAGAACTGGATGTATTGTCATTTAAGTGTATTTAGAGTATTTGGTGTAATGCTAAACTTTTTGAAATAATAAAGACGAATATTATCAGTAAAAAACACCAAACACAGAAAAATAAGTGTTCAATTTTCAGTGAAATAAATGTATTGATCAAATTCAAGAAATTAAAATTTTTCCCCCTAGGTTAATTATTTCTTGGCGGGGTAAAATATCACAGTATCTCTATTTATATTGTTTTTACCGCCTGGAACAGGTGTCTTATACCCTTACTTTAAAATTCATCGCTTTTATATCATCGATTCTGTCTAAAATTTTCGTCAGAACGCAAAGAATTTATTATTTATGAAATTTGTCAATTTTGACAGAAAACTGTGAAGTTTCTAATTTCATGGGACTTTTGTTGTCAAATACTTGATTGCAGACTTATATTATTCTAAGTCTTGTTTTGATTGATAGTCGCCATTGTTTGTTTCTTAACAGATTTATCTTAATCATTAACCTGATTCTGCCCCCGGAATCATCATTCAATTCTAGCATCTCAAAAATCTGACTCAATGATATTGTAGTACCCAAACCTTTTTTGAGTTCGACTTTTATTTTGTATACAGGTGTTCTTAGTTAACTTTGGATTATCCTTTACGATCGTAATATGTTCTTTCAAAGGGTTTATATTATTTACGATAACGTTATTCTTTATTCCTATAAATTTATTCTGGAAAAACATCACTTCTTTATTTTTTATTAGTTTTTGCGATTGGTTATTGTTTGCGCTTTCTCAGTGGTTTGTCCAAAAATAGACGTTACATATTTATTTAGAGATGAAAGTTAAAGAATCGCCATTAAATTTAGAGGATAATTTCAACATGGTTTTAAAGTGGGTGGCGACTTTAATACTCCTTTCAGTGACTTTCCGCGAAATTAATAGTTGATGCGGCGTGTAAATAGCCAACATCGATTGCTAGTTGATGCAGCGTGTAAATAGCCAACATCGATTGATAGTTGATGCGACGTGTAAATAGCCAACATCGATTGATAGTTGATGCGGCGTGTAAATAGCCAACATCGATTGATAGTTGATGCGACGTGTAAATAGCCAACATCGATTGATAGTTGATGCGGCGTGTAAATAGCCAACATCGATTGATAGTTGATGCGACGTGTAAATAGCCAACATCGATTGATAGTTGATGCGGCCTGTAAATAGCCAACTTCGATTGATAGTTGGTGCGGCGTGTAAATAGCCAACATCGATTTATAGTTGATGCGACGTGTAAATAGCCAACATTGATTGATAGTTGATGCCACCTGTAAATAGGCAACATCGATTGATAGTTGATGCGGCATGTAAATAGCCAACATCAATTGTGGTTATAGGTATACCCTGATAATAATTATGATTAAAAAACTTTAAAACAAACAACAATGAAGATTCTCTCTCTAAAACAACTACAAGAAATGCAAACATACAAGGAAAATCACCACTAACCTGCATCAGCAATCTCATCTGCAGCCAGAAGGTCCACTTCTCAAAGTCACAATTATTGAATTTCTAATTATAAAATTCACTGCACAGATCAATATTTCAATTCGCACAAATTCAGCTGTATTTTAATCAGCGAGATTCAAGGAGAGGGGGGGGGGAACACCCAAAAACGTGACTAACCTTTCCAGTTGTCAAAAACAAACCACTGATCCAAAATGGCTGATAATTCAAACATATGATAAACATATGTGTACCAACATAACAAAAAAAATCGATAATCGAATGTACACAGCCCGCGAAAATTCAAAATTCACATTTTCTTTTGAACACACCTCGTATTATGTTTGCATAGAAACACAAGTATGTGCATAGAGTGCTTAAAACTTTGTGCTTGCTTTTGACCGGTCATTGGCTTAGTTGGCATCGCGTTTGGGTCCCATGCCAGGCATGGTGAGTTCAATTCCTTGGTTGGCTAAGTCTTCCATCACGACACGAGCAACATATTTCGTTTACTGCGATGGAAGTGGGAGATTTTCAAATGTTGTCAGGTTATTCGTGACGGGAAACGTTTGTCTTTCTTTAAAAAAAAATCATGTTAATCATTGATGTTTACGGTTTCCCCAAATTATATCGAATCCTGCTCTAAACCATTTTATTTATCATTTGACAGCTCGAAGTGGTACAAAATGTACTCTTGCGTTTTTGTTCGAGTGATGATGGCGATGGTTCTTACGAGTGAATGAATCCGGCTATACGGTACGGTTTAAAATTCACAACATACGAATATATTTCATGATCCCACCTTTATTTAAATGGTAAGAAAATATCCACGGTAATTTTCAATCCCTGGCTCTTTTTTTATTAAAATATAATGTCAGTGAAGTGGTGAGCCTTCAGCATTGTGATACCCATTTAAAAATAAGTTTCCCGAAGTTTTCTCTGAACTACGGACTTCACCGACCACTGTGAAATTCTTATATTTTATCAAGACGAACGATACGAATAAGATGAGAAACTGGGCATTTCTCTCCTAGGAAAAATATTTCCAGAAATGTTTTAATAATGCAATACAAGAACACTCACCCTGTTCGTATGCAAATATCTTGAGAAAAACAAAAACATTAGGAAACACGCCAATCTGGAAAATGTTTTCCTTTCGTGCTTGAAAACGTATCCAATAACTCAATGTAACTTCGCAGTGGTTTGAAATATTTTAAAAAGCTCCTTTTAAATTTCAGCATGATTGGTTGTGGCGTACGTGTAATGTGTTTGTGTATAACATGAACTGCAGTATTGAAATCAATTCATAGAAATGGGTTAAAAACATATGCATATTAGAAAATAAATAAAAAGTTTCAGTTTCGTTCTCTGAATCTTTTGTGTTCATCTAATTTATCCAAGTGAAATATATTTGACAATTATAGTGTCAAGAATAAAAAATACAGTTAATTATTTGAACAGTAAAGCAGAAAGTTTATTTGTGTGAAGCATTTCAAACCCTCGGCCGACGAGCAGCAATAAATTTATATTGAAATTTCTAGATCAATAAATAGATGAAAGTAAATTGTTTGACTTACTGTATTTATTTATAACTTAATGATAATATTCTCAAAATCGAAGGCGAAGCGGGGTAATCTAATATTCAATAATCTTCATTACCATGTTCTCATTTTACCCCACAATTGAATATCGTGAAAACGTTATTGGTTTGATCATCCACCACCAAAATTGTCATAGCGCAAATAATGACAACTCACCAATGTCACAAATAAAATTAAATGTTTTTCAAAAATGCATTTTGTAACAACTATAATATGTATGTAATAACTATTTTTAACAATAATGTAAATATTTTCATCACTTTGTGGTTTGACATCGTTTGTAATCAAATAATCTATTTTCCATTAATAACTGCTCTTTCTTGTTTAAATATTCTTGGATTATCTCTATTTAATGACTTCATTATGTTCCCATTACACTACTGTATTTACTATCTATTATTTTTAATATATGTTGATGTTTTCTCCCTATTACACATAATTTCTATTGTTGTCTCCCTCTAATAATTTGTTCTCTTTTCTCTCTCTTTTATGTTCTCTCTATTTAATTCTTTTGTATTCTGTAACTTTATATAATTGATAACTCTGTATTATTCCTTAGTCATTATATTTTCCCTGACGTAGCTTGAGCTGAGCAAAACCGGTTGGCGAAAAACCGACGGTCTCTGTGATCCTCTAATAAAATTACTATCTGCACTTCTGATCTATACACTATAGGGACAGGATAATAGGGTTAATATCATGATTTATCCAATCGATTTTTCCATTCGTTTTGTATTGGATGGTCGCTGGAATATTCACAGTTGTTTGTTTATTTTCCGTAGTCTATTGTTTTTGCTTTAAAATAAGCGCCATATTATAATTGGATTGCGTGTTCTGGATGAATCAATTTTTAGTTTCTTTCGTGTATTTTTACTCAGCAATGAAAATGAGATTTTGTTTGAATATTTTTCTAAATGTTTGAATACTTAATAGCCAACCTTGTTACAGATAAGAGATTAATACATACTTTAATATCATTTCCATGCCTCAGTTACAAAAGTGTAACAACTCAAAAAGTATATTTTAAAAGAAAAAAAAATCTTTGTTTAAAAAAACTTTATTATCGACCGGTTTTAGTTGAACTCAACCTTCCTCGGGGCATAAACCGGTCGACATTGTATAAACATAATAAAGGGAATTAAAGCAAAGAATTTTTTCATTTAAATTATAATGTCAAGCCACATTGCTTTCTTCGATAAATCAAAAAGTATAGTTCTGAGACAATTGGAAAAAAAAATTTGGGCAGGCTTAATCTTCCACTGTCAGGTGCATGTATTTTTTGCAGATTTCAATAAAATTCTAATATTTAAAAAAATGTATGTTATATTTATTTATTTATGTGCATTTTCATAGGTTTTCACAGGATTTTCGTAGTTGTTAATAATAATAATCGGATGATTTTTATAGCGCCGCTTTTGTGAGAAATCACCTCAGGGGCAAATATTACTTCCTATTCTTATATTATTCTTATATTACGTCTATTCTACGAATTTATTATTATTTATTTATTATTATTTTTTTTTTTTATCTAAAATAATTTTATCTAAAATAATAATAATAATAGTATGGATAATAATAATAGTATGGATCTAAAATAATTTTATCTAAAATAATAATAATAATAGTATGGATAATAATAATAGTATGGATAATAATAATAGTATGGATCTAAAATAATAATAATAATAGTATGGATAATAATAATAGTATGGATAATAATAATAGTATGGATCTAAAATAATTTTATCTAAAATAATAATAATAATAGTATGGATAATAATAATAGTATGGATCTAAAATAATTTTATCGAAAATAATAATAATAATAGTATGGATAATAATAATAGTATGGATCTAAAATAATTTTATCTAAAATAATAATAATAATAGTATGGATAATAATAATAGTATGGATCTAAAATAATTTTATCTAAAATAATAATAATTATAGTATGGATAATAATAATAGTATGGATCTAAAATAATTGTGACATTTCTGATTTCGTATATGGCGAAAACTTAGAAATATTATAGTATGGGACTAATAAATATTTAAAAATATATTATAACCACTGTCATTATTAAATGTCCAAAGATTACCCCTTGTTACACCGTTGAACTGGTAGATATCGATATTCTGTGTATTTCCTCATACCTAACTTAAAACTGCAAATTTTCAAGTTGTTACACTTGGAACTCTGGCATCGATTTAATAATCATAAAAGCACCTAGTCTTTGTGTCACACAGCTTTAAAAGTAAGTTTTCTCTATAGCCTAGTTATTGTGTAGCACTTAGGTCATAGCCCAAGGAACCTTAAAGGTTCTACAAATTTCATAAGAAAAAATGTCAATAAATCATTACGAATAGTAGTAATTCGAAATACTACATGAAAGTATTTATGAAAGTTTGAATTTCAATTTTATAATTAAAATGTGTGACCTCGTGTATTGGTAACTTTATTTATCTGACGCCATTTTTTCCAAATACCCAATAGTAAACTCAAAGCACCGACACATAAACAAGATTCTCGCATTCATGTTCCGATGACGCACTCCAATCTGTTAGCGGCAATTAAATAATTTGTTTATTTTTAATCGTCCGAGAGCGATGTCACCGCGACGTCACATTTATAAACGTATTTGTTAATGAAATGCTTTTGGCAACTGGATTAATTCAGATATATTTATTTGCACTTGTGTATAACGTCCTTCCAAGTGTGAATTCTGCTGCATATCGATCATTCACGAGTATCTACTTGGTGCAGAAATCATTGTTTAGGAGTTATCATTTTAATTCCCAATTCCTGAATTATAATACACTTTTTTGTTAGGTACTTTAGAAATTAATAAAGGCGGTTTATTTTTAATCCATTACATTGTTTTTAAAAAATATTGCATTTCTTTTTTAAATTTATAGACAATGTCAAAAAGGAAATATTGTATTTTTGGCATGTGTGATGTTCATAAATCGTAACTATGCGAAGCATTCGAATGTTACTGTTACAAAAACGATAAACAAACGGTTTGTACACTCCTAGTGTTCTTTTCCACTATATGGTCTATAAGAAGAAGCCAAATAAACTGGTTCGCAAGCCGCTGTGAGCAACGTATTATTTTTCGTGGTTCTTGTTGATAGTATCGGGGTAGAATATTTAGCTTGAGTGCTAGAAAATACACAAAAGGATTTATGAGACCTAAGAAAATAACGCGGCCCGAAATAAACGCACGAGTATGAGAAGTGTGTAATATCGTTTGTGCCAGAAATACACCTGATCTATGATCTGAAATGGCTCCAGTCCGATTTGCAGCGGGCTGTCTAGCTTTATGAATTGTAATTGTGTTGATCCTACATTTAGCGCGACCATGTCAACAACTTGAATTATTCACCCTGGAATCTTGGATTCAGGGACATTTATTTATTGCGACACTGTGCGGTTTTATTAATTCACGATCCCGTTGTAATAATTTGGTGAAACTAGGTTGACCGCATGTCAACACGATTCATTATTTACAAGATGACATAAGACATGCAATATCAAAGAACATGCAGAGATGAGATGTCATTTTCACCTTCAGACGAGTGTTCAATGAGTTTCAATTAAAAGGCAACTTTCAATAATACAAACCAATTAAGTATTTAGAACGAGTTCAGTCATTTGCGTCATTGTAAAATGATTTTACTTGTAGGGAAATAATAATAATAATAATTGGATGATTTTTATAGCGCCGTTTTTGTGAAAAATCACCTCAAGGGCGTTGTAGAAATATTACTTGTCATTCTTTATCTAATTATGTACAGACAGATACAGAAAAAAACATACTTACCTGGCAGGTCGCTTCAGATGAACACAGTTTTATTAGAAAATTCAAGTATAGAGATGATTGTTTTGCAGTTGCTATTTTATCCTCCTTTTCTATTGATGTTACATTTATTAGAAGATTGGTGGCACAAGAGGAGTTGGTATTTATTGAAATATTTATAATAATTTTTGACTGGAAAATATTTATAAAATGACCTTAAAAAGCGTAAGAAGCTTTTAATAGATATTAACATTTTGTATTTATTTTTACACTTTTAGTTATTTACAGTGTTGCGGGCTGTGGACGCATTTGGGCACCGATGCGTGAATTTTTAATGTGTAATTCTTTGTTTAAAGCACGATGATTTTGATAAAATTAATAAAACCTCCTAGGTATTAATAGCCCATAGAATTAATTTTTAATATATTATAATGATTTATTAAAATAATTTTAAAACAATTTTTAATTTTTTACTACAGTATGTAAAATCAGGACATACCAATACTGATTTAAAAAGCTTATGTTAAATCATAAATTCCCACTCCCGATACCTCAAAAATTATATATACGAGTATACCGTGATAGGCTGAAATGTTTCGGAAGGAAAATAAAAAGTTGAAAAACGTTTTAAAATTGTTTTAATAAATCATTATAATGGCATTAGACCATGAATTGTCAGTTTTAAAAACCTAAATATTCAATTTATTAACTGATATTGTTTTCTTTTTCGCTCGATAATTATAAATATTCATAATGATCATAACCCAGGACTATTACACTTTACTAGTACATTTTTTTTACAGTAACTCCACACAGGATACCCTGAAGGAAATAATTTCCCTCAAGGCCTATATCATCTTTGGGGATGCTGTGTGGAGGGCGATGCCTGTTGCAGTCCTGCAATTGTTTTGTATTGTGAAGTCAACCGCGACTGACTACAATGTAGAAAGGTACCCGATTTGACCCACTCTGAGCCTTACTCTCTTCGAAACTCGATACGCTTACGGGGTTTTTTGGCAAGCCAACGCGTGGACCGCTCCGCTTTGACTGCCAATCAACGAAGCGAGTCTGAACTCGGTTAGTACGAATTCAGACTCGCTTAGCCAAGATGAGCCTTGCGGTGTTTGAAAGTCGACGGGCGTTTCGGTTGACTTTCGCGAGACACGACCGGCGGAATCGAAATTTGACCCATTCTGAACCTCGCTTTCTTTGAAATTCTATACGCGGAAGGTCGATTTTGCCATAAATTCGCGAAGGACATTCATTTTTGAGCGAAAACGGACCGTAAGGTCTTTCAAATCAAGGGAGCTCAGGTCGCTATCGGCCTGGCCGACGAAGTCTGAAAATTCCAATTTATTATAGAGTATTATTATACTTTATAAATGTTCTTCACAAAGCATATTATATGGTAACCATTTTTTTATTACATGTAAAAAACTAGTGATACCCACTTACGATGTATAAGGCACAGTATAAAATTAATTAAATTAGTAAAGTTGACGATGTTTTGAATATAGAATATACGGTTTGAAAAGTGAGCCTTAACGAATATCGCAGAAATATATACGAGTATGTAATAAGCGCAGCGTCATACATTTTAAGAGATTTTCTGGAAAATGTATTGTTAATAAATTACATATACCGAAAATTCATAAAATATATATTATGTAACCTACAAATCGTCACTTTGGTTGGATAGGGTTCTAACTGACATATTTTGCAAAAAATACTTTTGAAAGCGAAACCATTTGTTTTGCTCATTTCTATCACCTAAGTAATTTTCATAGCCATCTGTGCAGTGACGAAGTGCAAACTTGAGTGACGAAGTTCTAATATCAAGCACTTTGAATATCCATTTATTTTACAAGGTTCTAACATCACTTAGAACCTTGGGCAATCGTCATATTGTATATGTCATATCTGACAGTTTCTAGGCGCAGTCCAGTTCGTCACTTTGGTTGGAAAGGATTCTAACTGACATATTTTGCAAAAAATACTTTTGAATGCGAAACCATTTCTTTTGCTCATTTCTTTTCATAGCCATCTGTCCAGTATTTTTGGAGATACTTGTGTGACGAAGTTCTAACATCAAGCACTTTCAATATCCATTTATTTTACAAGGTTCTAACATCACTTAGAACCTTGGGCAATCGTCATATTGTATATGTCATATCTGACAGTTTCTAGGCGCAGTTCAGTTCGTCACTTTGGTTGGATAGGGTTCTAACTTCACCTCACCTTGTTCTGAGATATGAGAGTTTGGAAAGACAATTTCTCATATTCTATTTAACAATTTTTGAATTTTGCAGATAAATCTTGTTTAAAGTATTTAAGATTAACACATTTTAAAGGAAAACAATTAATTAGGACGTGGCATTAATATGTTAGAGAGGCGTTTAAGAAAAATATGGTGCAATCTGAAATTTCGCTAATCTATTAGATAATTTTAGTTTGCACTGAAAACAAATTAGTATCTTCTGATTAACTGACTGAACCTGACTTTTGGCATATACTTTTCTTATTAAATTTGATGATTTTACATTTGGTTCACTCTTTTCGGATTGTGGGTCGACTTAGAAAAATGATTTTTTAATAATCAAAATGCTTCGAAGGATTCTGTACAGTTGGTTTTAGAAACCCTCACCAACCCTAGCAGGAAAAAACCTTATATTTATAGAGACTATTTTCTTTGTTAATATCAATATTATCAATCTCTTTAGTACCCCGCTACAGAATATTTCATATGTTCATAATGGAATTTATATATATTTTTAATTTTTTTTTCAAATAAGGTCACTCCAAGATAATTAGTAATACACTGGCCTTTTAAAATAATGATTATAATAAACTTATCTATGAAGTTTTTTTATAAAATCCAAACAAACTAAAATTTGCATAAAATGCTATTTCTTATTTTTTTCCATTATTTTCTATTATTTTTACCATAAAAATAATATGTTATTAAAAAATATATATTCTATATTATTTTGTACCATTTATTCGTATTTCTAGTACAAAAGCAAAACAAACTTGTTGAACAAGGTTCTAAATGTAGTTAGAACCTTATGAAATGAATTATTATGCCCCAGCTGGTTGCACATGGTTCTATTTTCATGTTTAGGTACGTTCTAAAACGGTAATTATACGTCCTACTTTTTTTTTTCTTTTAGAATATGTTAAACTAAAATACTTCATACAAAATTGAATCTCAAAATCAAATAATGTTAAATATGAGACATCGTCTTTGCAAACTTTGACACCTCATATCTCAGAACTACGTAATGTGAAGTTAGAACCCTATCCAACCAAAGTGACGATATGATTTTACTGCTCTTTACTCATAGTGAAAAAATATTAAATAAGTTATTAGGCATAGATCAGAGGTCGGCAAACTTATTTGCCAAAGAGCCAAATATGTACATTACAACGATTTAAAAAAAAAAATAAGAGCCAATTCTGTTTTTTTGATTTAGCAAACATTTATTATAATTTCAGCACTCTATTAAATTACGGGTACCTACGCTGAATAAAACTTGATATGATAATTAATATAAATTTTATTTATTGATAAAAAAATAATATATAATTAAGGAATCCATAATGAGACATTTTATTCAAAAATCAAAACAAAAGTTAGGTCATTCTACCTCCGCGGAACATGAAAACAAATATCTAGATCTATAACAAATACCTAGATCTGTGAAAAACAAATAATATTGTGGACAAATACCTACATCTGTGAAAAACAAATAATATTCAAAATAAATAATATTCAAAATCAATAATATTGTGGACAAATACCTAGTTAATTATTTTATTACAAACAAATAAATAGGAAAAATGAGAGATTTCTTACAATCAAATTGATTGATCAGTTTTGTAAGATTTAAGTAACATAAAATATTGTACAAAGAAAAATTGAAAAAACAGATTAAAAATAATATATATTAAATCATGACAATGACAATCATAATAAGTACTTAATGCGAACCATGCCCTTGCATCTCCTTGGAAAGTTTGAGTAAGTCAGGTTTGTATGTTGTTGTTCCTAATTTTAGGCACGATTCCAGGTTGTCATCAATAAGACGACTTCTCAGTTTACTCTTGATGAAGTTCATGCTTGAAAAAGATTGTTCGCATGAATATGTAGAACCGAAAAGGGATAGAACAGAAAAAGCGAGTTTTTTCAGCTGGTCGTAGGAGTTGGGAATACTATTCCAGCGTTGAATATGATCATGTTTTCCTTCTCTAGGTCTTTCAAGGTAGACCGCTTGTGTTGTGAACCAAGCTCACATTTGTTCTGCTCCAATATTTCTAAATCAACACAAAGACGTTCAAATTTAGAGCTCCATATTTCCTTGTTTTTAGATCCAGCAATTGTATTTCAAAGTTACCAACGTCAATGCCAAAAGGAGAAAAATTCAAATTTGTTATCGAAGCATCAAGAGGATGTTTGACAAATGCTAAAATGTTTTTAAATTCCTGAAACCTGCTGAGAAATGCTTCCCTCATATTTAAAATGGTTGGTTTGAAGTATTGCTTGTCAATGAAAGAATTATTTTCTTGGTGGTGCTTCAGCAGACTCGGAAAGTGAAAGAATGTTTCCCTTGCAAAATCTTGAGCAGAGAGGGATAATTTCTTTTCAAATGAAACGACTTCTTCCAACATCGAAAAAAATGTATTTCCTTTCCCTTGTAGTTTATGAAAAAGCTGATTTAGATGAGACGTAACGTCTACCATGAAATAAAAGTTTTGAATCCACTTTTCGTCTGTTAGTTCTGGATAATTAACACCCTTCTCAACGAGAAATGCTTTGATTTCTGGAAACAGCGATTCGAAACGCTTTAAAACGTTCCCTCTTGATAACCAACGTACCTTGTTATGAAGCAGAAGATCACCGTACTCACTCTCCATTTCAACTAAAAATTATTTGAATTGGCGATGATTAAGAGCTTTAGCTAAAATGGAGTTAACAATCGTAATCACCAATTCCATAACTTTACAAATTTCTTTTGGAAATGTCTGCGCACAAAGCGCTTCTTGATGAATGATGCAATGGTAAGCAAGTATCTCGTGATTATTTTTTTCTTTCAAAAGAGCAACAAACCCTTTTCTGTGGCCTGTCATACTTTTGGCCCAGTCTGTTGAAATCGACACAATTTTTTCTAGAGAAATTGGATGTTTATCCATACATTCAATTACAGCGTTTGCGATATCCTCTCCACGCGCCTGACCTTTGAGTGGCAATAATCCTAAAATTTCTTCTTTGGGACCTGTTTGAGAAATAAATCTTACAAAAACCTAAACTTGCGTTGTATCATTTATGTCACAAGACTCGTCAACTGCTATTGATGAATCCGAAACCAATTTCAGATCTTCGATTTGCTGGACGGTTATATTTGAAGACATATTATTTTGGCAGACAGCGGTAACTCTTAATTTTTTTAAATTTCTGCCTTGTTCTTAAAATCCCGAAATAGTTCTTCGGATGCCTTTACAAAACAACTTTTAATGTATTCGCCGTCTGTGTACGGTTTCCCTCTCTTAGCAATCTCTCGACTAACAACGAAACTTGCCGTATTAACATTACTGAAAGATTGCATCCAGTTGTTGAATACAGAAGTTGATGTCTCTTGAGTCTTCTGGAGTTCCTCAACTGCTTTCTTCCTTGCATTACCGACAGGATATTTAGTGCTAAATGAAGTGTGTTTATTTGTAAAGTGTCTCTCCAAATTTGACTTCTTGTTATGCGCCAATTTTTCCTTACATATAAGACATGTTGGAGGGCCATCTAAGTTTTGAATAAACGCAAAAGTCTGGGTCCACTCAACTCTAAATTCACGGTTTTCATCTTCCGTTTTTCTTTGCTTCTTTTTGGTAGCCATGTGAAATAGGGGACCTATAAAAATATCCCAAAAATTTTTTTTTCCGCTACCAATACTAAATAACTATCATATTATAATATAATTTTTTTTCAGCCACCAGCACTAAATAAATATCATTATAAAATAAATGATTATCATACACATATATCAAATAAATATTAAATTAATGATGTAAATACCTGTAGAATGTGCAGCTGGATGGAAAAAAACCCTTGTAACACCTGCGCGATTGCAAACACGACAAGCGCCGACCACCGTGACCGTAGCAACGCGACTGGCGAGGTGACTGCTATCCAACGCCAACCAGACTTATTGAAACGCGAGAACAGTCTTGCGCTTAGAGTAACAATTTAGTCTTGCACGCCTGTCCGTGAACATTTCTGCCGGAGCCGCACTTTGCAAGAGGCTAAAAGAGCCGCATGCGGCTCCGGAGCCGCACTTTGCCGACCTCTGGTATAGATCAACAGTTCAGATTGACAGCCTCGCCACTCGACGCTCGCGCTTGGTCTGGTGGTTTAGAAAGGGAATAAAATACTTATTTAATAATTTTTTGACAAATGTTCTTTATTTATTTATTTTTAGATATTTTTCTACTTATCATTACTGATAGTACAAACCTAATTGCATCTTCCATATTTTTTTCCATACGAGCAAAAAAGCATTAGTCATATGCAGGTTATCTAATACTTGTTTTATGAAATTTAGTTTTCTATAATTTAATAATATTAGCGTTTTGCCCGTTGCACCCAACGGAGATGATTAGAGTATACTATTATTACAAAAAACACACATTTTTATGCTTGCAAATTAAATTGATATTTGAAATTTATATTTTAAATCTTAATGCGACACCTACGATTTAATATTTTCGTAATACAAATTATTATTAATTTAAGTTACCGGCAAATTTCAAAACCTAACCGAATCTAGTCCAACCTAACCTAATTTAACCAAACCATACCTAACCTAAACTTATTTCACCTAACCTTACCTAACATATCCAAACCACTCCAAGCCAAACCCAACCTATCCAAACCAAACCTAACCTAACCTAAACTTACCTCGTCTCACCTAATCTAACCTATCCAAAGCACAGCAAGCCAAACCCAGCCTCGATATATTCAAAACAATAATTATAAAATAATAAATAAAATAAAATAACTTTGTTTCAATTCCACTTTATTATTTCTTCGTCCAACCGGTTTCGGTTCAACCTGAACCTTCCTCAGGGGTGAATAAAAATATATTGAACATAATACAGAAATACATGGAATTTAAAAGAAAATTAGAAGAGAGAGACAGAACATCAACTAAGGTGGGGGGGGCAAGGAAGGAGGAGCTTTAAGAGGGAGGGAAGAAGGTGGGCGGAGGTAATGGAAATATTTAAAAAATGGGGGTGATAGACAAATCTAGTTGTTTATTAAGTATATTGCTTTTATTGATTTTTAATGACTTTTTTATATCAATGGCTTCAAGATTATTAAGGCATAGAGTTGAAACAATGTTATTTTATTTTATTTATCATAATTATGTGCTCCCACAAAGTTTTTGCTACATGTAAAGAAATAATAAAATGCATTCCATAGAATTAAATAGCTGGAATATTTATTATTATTTCGAATATTTTTTTATTTTACTTTTAATTTTGTCCCTAGTCTTGTATGGGATCTCAGTATGGGATCTGTGCTTTCTTAGAAAATAGTACTTCCACTTCCACGGCCCCAGAGTTGACTCCGGAATGTAAACCCCATGAACTGAAAGTGAAACATGAAATATTTGAGATTTGTCGGTATTTCAATTTGTTGTCAAGGATAAGAGATGTTTAATATCAAATAACAACTTCACTGGGTTACCATTCGATGTCTGTTTTTAAATATGAAGAATTCAAAGTTTTATTATTGAGTACTTGCCAAACCAAAGCAAAAAACAGTTGTTACACTTTTTAACGGTCCTATCACATCATGCAGAAACAATGTTTATGGCCACATTTAAAATGAGTGGGTGAAACGTTTTATTAATGTGTTGATGCACGAGTTTGTAAAGATTTTAGTGGATTCGAATTCTTTTTGGAAAATAAACACATTTCTTAAATATTGGATCAATTATATACTTCATGGAATAGCGGTGCAAGAGTCATTGACGTCATTGTTACAATGGATTGTTGGATAGAGAGTAAACAATAAGATGCTCCGATAAAGCAAAATCTGCAAAAATAGGACGGATAAGGAAAAGGCACCTAACAAAGCTCTTGAATATACGCTCTTGTATTGTTAGCAGTCCAGTGGTGTTCTGCACGCACGTACACGTAAAAATGATTTTTGAAATAGAAACATTTTAAAAGTATTATACGAAACAATATAAGACTATGGCATCTAAATATCTAAATAGATGTTACCAATTGCAATAATTACGTTATTAATAATCAGTGATTTAAAAAAAAAAAAAAATAATATTGAAAGTGCAGCAAAAATAATTAATAATTCAAAGCTACCAAAACACACATCTTTTAACACATTGCACTTTAATCTAATCGTGAGTCAAAGGAGAACAAGTAACATTATAATTGCCCGAAGGAATTGCCGTACGAATTTAAAAACAATTGCTCTAGGACGAAATTCTCACTGATGTTAAAGTATTGGCTTTTGGGAAGACACCTTATGTATTAATGTTATTTTGTTATTTCTAATGTTGTATTTTAAATCAATATAATGGTCTCTTTGATCGTATACCTCCTTGATATCTGTGGGTATATTTAAATTTATTTATCTGCTACGATTATATTCAGTCTATCCTTACTGTAACAAAACTGTACTACTGTTTTTGTATTTTTCAGTTTGTTTAATTGATATTATATTGGAGTCTCTTATCACTATAACAAAACGGTTATGCTATTTTCTTTTTTTTTGAAGTTGTGTAGGTACATTGATCATAACATCCATGTACCTTTGTTGTTCTAGTATGGCTCTACCATTTGTATGATTATTGTTATTTATTGTTGTATTATATAATACTGTTGAACTAATCTCGTACTTTCAGTGGCTTAGCAGGTACAAATGCCCATTGTATGTAATTAATAACATACAATAAAGAAAAAAAAAAAAAAAAAACAAACAAACAAACGAAGGAAGTGCTCCTCGATTTTTGTGCGTGTGCTTTTTTTCCAAATACCATCAGATTAATATTAACTGACTTAAAGTAAGTCTCTTTATATACGCTATCGTAACCCTCATAACAACGTGATATAATATTTAAGCCTGGGATTATAACATTCCCTCCAGTTAAATGTGGGTTAATCCCTTTCTCCGCTGCAGTCAATATTATAAAAGGCGACTCAGAAAACGTGTAATTTTTTTTATCTCATTATATATTTCTCAATAGAGCTGCCCACCTTCTTTATAAATAATTGAAATTTTCTTCTTTTGAGGAGTTTTAGACATGTGTATTAGATTCCATAAATACTGTTTTAATATATATATGTATATATACTATAATTTTAATTATCTAATAATATAATAATAATACCACTAATACTTGAACGACTCGTATAGCGCCATTTTTGTGATAAATCACCACAAGGGCACTGAATACAATACGAGTAATAAGCTAATAATATTCCAAACCAAACCTAACCTAACCTAAACTTACCTCGTCTCACCTAATCTAACCTATCCAAAGCACAGCAAGCCAAACCCAGCCTCGATATATTCAAAACAATAATTATAAAATAATAAATAAAATAAAATAACTTTGTTTCAATTCCACTTTATTATTTCTTCGTCCAACCGGTTTCGGTTCAACCTGAACCTTCCTCAGGGGTGAATAAAAATATATTGAACATAATACAGAAATACATGGAATTTAAAAGAAAATTAGAAGAGAGAGACAGAACATCAACTAAGGTGGGGGGGGCAAGGAAGGAGGAGCTTTAAGAGGGAGGGAAGAAGGTGGGCGGAGGTAATGGAAATATTTAAAAAATGGGGGTGATAGACAAATCTAGTTGTTTATTAAGTATATTGCTTTTATTGATTTTTAATGACTTTTTTATATCAATGGCTTCAAGATTATTAAGGCATAGAGTTGAAACAATGTTATTTTATTTTATTTATCATAATTATGTGCTCCCACAAAGTTTTTGCTACATGTAAAGAAATAATAAAATGCATTCCATAGAATTAAATAGCTGGAATATTTATTATTATTTCGAATATTTTTTTATTTTACTTTTAATTTTGTCCCTAGTCTTGTATGGGATCTCAGTATGGGATCTGTGCTTTCTTAGAAAATAGTACTTCCACTTCCACGGCCCCAGAGTTGACTCCGGAATGTAAACCCCATGAACTGAAAGTGAAACATGAAATATTTGAGATTTGTCGGTATTTCAATTTGTTGTCAAGGATAAGAGATGTTTAATATCAAATAACAACTTCACTGGGTTACCATTCGATGTCTGTTTTTAAATATGAAGAATTCAAAGTTTTATTATTGAGTACTTGCCAAACCAAAGCAAAAAACAGTTGTTACACTTTTTAACGGTCCTATCACATCATGCAGAAACAATGTTTATGGCCACATTTAAAATGAGTGGGTGAAACGTTTTATTAATGTGTTGATGCACGAGTTTGTAAAGATTTTAGTGGATTCGAATTCTTTTTGGAAAATAAACACATTTCTTAAATATTGGATCAATTATATACTTCATGGAATAGCGGTGCAAGAGTCATTGACGTCATTGTTACAATGGATTGTTGGATAGAGAGTAAACAATAAGATGCTCCGATAAAGCAAAATCTGCAAAAATAGGACGGATAAGGAAAAGGCACCTAACAAAGCTCTTGAATATACGCTCTTGTATTGTTAGCAGTCCAGTGGTGTTCTGCACGCACGTACACGTAAAAATGATTTTTGAAATAGAAACATTTTAAAAGTATTATACGAAACAATATAAGACTATGGCATCTAAATATCTAAATAGATGTTACCAATTGCAATAATTACGTTATTAATAATCAGTGATTTAAAAAAAAAAAAAAATAATATTGAAAGTGCAGCAAAAATAATTAATAATTCAAAGCTACCAAAACACACATCTTTTAACACATTGCACTTTAATCTAATCGTGAGTCAAAGGAGAACAAGTAACATTATAATTGCCCGAAGGAATTGCCGTACGAATTTAAAAACAATTGCTCTAGGACGAAATTCTCACTGATGTTAAAGTATTGGCTTTTGGGAAGACACCTTATGTATTAATGTTATTTTGTTATTTCTAATGTTGTATTTTAAATCAATATAATGGTCTCTTTGATCGTATACCTCCTTGATATCTGTGGGTATATTTAAATTTATTTATCTGCTACGATTATATTCAGTCTATCCTTACTGTAACAAAACTGTACTACTGTTTTTGTATTTTTCAGTTTGTTTAATTGATATTATATTGGAGTCTCTTATCACTATAACAAAACGGTTATGCTATTTTTTTTGAAGTTGTGTAGGTACATTGATCATAACATCCATGTACCTTTGTTGTTCTAGTATGGCTCTACCATTTGTATGATTATTGTTATTTATTGTTGTATTATATAATACTGTTGAACTAATCTTGTACTTTCAGTGGCTTAGCAGGTACAAATGCCCATTGTATGTAATTAATAACATACAATAAAGAAAAAAAAAAAAACAAACAAACAAACAAACAAACAAACAAACAAACGAAGGAAGTGCTTCTCGATTTTTGTGCGTGTGCTTTTTTTCCAAATACCATCAGATTAATATTAACTGACTTAAAGTAAGTCTCTTTATATACGCTATCGTAACCCTCATAACAACGTGATATAATATTTAAGCCTGGGATTATAACATTCCCTCCAGTTAAATGAGGGTTAATCCCTTTCTCCGCTGCAGTCAATATTATAAAAGATGACTCAGAACACGTGTAATTTTTTTTATCTCATTATATATTTCTCAATAGAGCTGCCCACCTTCTTTGTAAATAATTGAAATTTTCTTCTTTTGAGGAGTTTTAGACATGTGTATTAGATTCCATAAATACTGTTTTAATATATATATATATACTATAATTTTATTTATCTAATAATATAATAATAATACCACTAATACTTGAACGACTCGTATAGCGCCATTTTTGTGATAAATCACCACAAGGGCACTGAATACAATACGAGTAATAAGCTAAGAACATGTTTTATAAATGCATGCTGTAAAGGCGATAAAATTGAGGATAATGTGTGGCACCAGTATTAAATTTTATGTATTATTTTACTAATGTTTTTAAAATACGAAAATAACATTTTCTGACATTTAAAACTGAAAACAGTTAACTCCATTTAAATGGCTTATTTTTACATTTAAAAATGAATGTTTTTATTTGTGTGTCTGTCTCTCCTCGATTTTCTCGAAAATTACTCGATCGGTCTCGCTGAAAACAGCAGTTTGTTCTCATTAGTGCCGGGAAGATTTAGAGAGTAGTTTGAATGAAATGCAATATGTAAAACTGCTACCATAACGTTTTAAAATTGGTATGAAAAACATTGAACCCGCCATGTTGTATTGAGGTTAGCCCATAGATATACCACTCTCGTTAGCCATAGATTACATATTCAAAAGAAGAAGGTTTGTTTGGGTAGAATATTTTCAAAATTGAAAACACAAGTAGGCACCTATTTTATTTAGATATATTTTGAAAAAATAAATGTTCGAAATGGCAAAAAAAAATTCCAATGAATGTTTTTTTCTTTATTTATTTAGAGATAGTAATAGTCGTCGCAGGGCATTACTTTCGCTGTCAAATCAATTATAACACCCAAACGACAAGCAAGAATTCACAACTTCGTAACTTTATTAAAAATAAAAAAATAAAATCCCGAGATACACATCAGCTAGCATTTCATAAATACCAAACCGCAAGCTCTCAATTTTAAAAAGAAAAAATAAACCTTCTAATTATATCTATATCTTGATTCCAAATAATTCTAAAAATACAGTTCCAACTGTATCTGAATATCGAAAAGTTAAGAAAACTCCCATATTGTTAATTACTTTTATACTTAAATAGATTCTCAGCATGTTCAGCGTGCGTTTTGTAAAATAAATTTTATTGCCGTCTGTCGTGAGTTTGAAAAGAATTGGCTAGCCTTTCCTAAACACGTATTATATTTGTTTGGAGATGAACCTTTATGTCTTAACATCCACGTCTAGTACGTATTATATTTGTTCGCAGATGAACTTTTATGTTTTAATAGTACGTTTATGTTTTATGTAATACGTTTGTTTATCAATGCTTTATGCCTATTTGAACCTATGTTATTGTAAAATTAAAATTTCGTATTATTATCAACTGTGTAACTTTGGGATGTTCTTATAATGTACAAAGTCGTATAATTATATTGTGATATAATCGTAATGGCTTGAAACAAACATAAATATAAATATAAATACAACTATGATTGATGAACAAATCGTTTTTTGGCACGTGTCTCATAGCTGTATAATTTCAATAAAATTGTGGTTTTGTGCTGTAGTGTCTAATGGTTTACCTACATATATCTCATGTAATATTGCAGATTGGGTGTTGTACCACCCACCCAATCGTGCTGGAATACAATCTTAAATAAAATCAAATAAATCGACGGATTGTTTTAAGAGTACCACCTGCTTAGAAACCATTTAATAGTACAGGTGGAAAATCTGTACTGTCATGAATATAAATTAATAAAAAACAACACGATACAGATTTATGTGAGCACGTCTTTGTGGGTATTTTCATGGTAAATTAGAATATTTTTGTGTGCGTCCATAAGTCCACTATTTTTCTTTTCGGGAACTAATTGAAATAGGTCATTTGAAACAAAAATAAAAATGAATTACCTAGATCGGTTAGTTGCCGTGGCCGTCCCTGCTTTTCGCATGCGAAAAAATGCATTTAAGAGACTTTAAACTGTTATTTGGATTGGAAAATGGTATTTCTAATTCCATTCTTCACGCTTTCCCAAGCTATTCCCTCCTTAAAGGTATTTACATATTTTTATTTAAAAATTAGCTGACGTGTACCCGGCCTTGCTCGTTTTTTTTTGGAATAAAGTTAAGAAGTTTTGAATTCTTGCTTGGCGTTTGGGTGCCATAATTGATTTGACAGCGAAAGTAATGCTCTGTGACCACTATTACTATCTCCAAATAAATAAAGAAAAAAACATTCATTTGAAAATTTTATTTCATTCCAAACGTTTACTTTTTCAAAATATATCTAAATAATTTAATTAAATTTAATTTTAAGTAGATAACTGCTTGTGATTTCCATTTTTGTAAATATTCTTCTTTTGAATATGTAATCTGCGGCTAACCAGAGTGGTATATCTATGGGCTAACCTCAAAATAACATGGCGTGTTCAATGTTTTTCATACCAATTTTTAAAAGTTATAGTAGCAGTTTTACATATTCGATTTCGTTAAAACTACTCTCAAACCTTCGTGGCAGTAATAATAACAAACTGTGCTAGTAATTTTCGAGAAAATCGAGACAGACAAAAATTCATTTTGTGATTAAAAAATTCATTAGAGATGTATATATATATGCAACATCTGTTTTTTACCTTCAAAACATTCGTAAAATGTTTTTTTTTTTAATTTCCTCTTTGTAATCTGGTCTTGGTACAAGAAGTTAGATTCTGGCAACGAGCCCGCCTTTTTGGAAATAAAACGCATTAAAGTATTCACAAATAAAGAAGTAAAAATAGTTAATCGTTGGAAAATATTCGGAAACAAATAAACGTGATTTTTTTATCCATATTTAAAACAATCCTGAGCTGATGGCATCCATCGTGATACAAATGACTGTCTTCTTTCGATAGCGTGTGACGAAAATTGGTTTTCAAGAGTGGGTCTCGCTGAAGTAAACTTCTTGAATAAGAGCACCGGGAAGACGGACAGTGTTAGACGTAGATTGATGCCACCCAGAAGTGGGCCAGCATCAATGGAGTGGAAGAAAGGTGCTTGGAATGAAAAATAGTTGTCACTTATCACGGAACTTCATTATCATAAAAAAATATCACCTGCCATGCGATACACATATTAAAACATTCATTTAAAATACTTTTATTATTATTTTTTTTGCAGAAATTTGACACTACAAAGGTCATTTTGGAAAGCTACCATGATTTTCATAACACTCCGATATTATACCAGCTTTTAATAAGGAACTCCAGTCCATTTTTTAATTTTATTTATTAATGTTGACGTTCTAACTTTTTTTTAAAAGTCTTTTTTTATATTTAAAATAATTGTTAAAGTTTCACTTTTGTAAAGCCCACGAAAATGCATTAAATCTATGGCTTGTTCGGTATGACGTCCCACGAGATTGGCGGTTCAATAGGCGGTAATGGATATTGTATGCATTCCGTACAAAACTTCGAGACCTTTTATACTCAAATTTAACTGCTTTTAATTGAAGGAAACATTGTAGAATATCAGCGTCTCGTCACTATCGTAGGTGCATTGTACCAAGTGCAAAAATACATTCATATCCGCGACTGATAAATAATTTATCAGCGTTTCAAGAATGCCATTGCTACGAATGAAATCCCCTCAAACGCCCATAGCTCACATTTACTAGCGTTCTGACCGTTCCGAGATATTAAACGATATTTTGGTATTCATATCTATTGAATACTGATTTCCTACGTGATAATAATATTTTGGTGATTTGCATAGCGCCATTTTGGCGAAAATCACCTCAACGACGCTGTATAAATGTTTTTTTTCCCAATGCTGTTTATTTATTTTTCATTATTGGAATTGAATACAATTTAATCCACTACAATACTACACTTCTCGTTAAAGCAATGCTTGTGTAGAGAAGCGGTGTGTACATATTGCGTTCAGATGGTTATATATTTACATAGTAATGTTTTCTAAAGTGTTACAAGAAGATACTTAAAATAATGAATAATAATAAAAATAATATGGTTTTCGTGATAATATTACAGAGTTGGTGGTTTAATTAATACAAAAAAAATAGAGTGCATAGCGACAAGTTTTTATTTAGAAGTTAAAATCATGACATAATATACGTAATGTAAAATGTGATGAGGATATTTAACTTTCAGCATAACGGTGCTATATTAATTGTTTTTGTGTTTAATTCGTAGAACTCCATTTAATTTTTTTTTTTAATTTAGTGTACATCAAATTTAATAATGTTATTATTAAGTTCTGCAAGTATTTTTAGTCCTTATTATTGTGACAGCTGTTTCGGCATTTAAGGTCATTTAAAAAATAAATAAATAACGTTACTAGTTGTATATATGTTGTCTATCACTAACTATAGACAATATATCACATCGATAATAAGTACTGGCATTACTGACCGTTCTCGATGTATTCGATATTCACCATTATCTAATATTAATAAATATTTGGTATCGCTGATATTTCAATAAAAATTAAGAATGAAAAAAATCTATAAAAACAGCTGAAACATGAAAAATATTACGAAATTTCAATAACTTATGTTCCGGAAACTACTAGTGAGACCATCATGATTTCAAATTGCACGCAACTTTTTTGCACCAAGATCGAGTTGTTTGGCGGTCCGTCCTCTGCCTACCCCCACGGAGAAACGGCGTGATGGTTAGTTAGTTAGTTAGTTAAAAATACCATTTTGATTTCAAATTGTACTCAAATTTTGTCTACTTTAAAAAGTATTAAGTGGTTTATGCCGAAAAATTAGTCATTCGGTATTCAGAATCGACAAAAACTGAAGAAAGGTCGAAAATTTCGCTTTTTTTTTAATCTCGACAACAAATCTGGAGGTTGCGGGTTCAAATCCCAGCATGCGCAAGTAAATTTGATTTAATTAATCTTCTGTTTTACAATTAATTCATTAAAAATATTATATATATATGCTGTATATATATATATACAGTATATTTGTGGCGCGTTCCATTGTGAAAGATGCTTGAAATGGAATTATCCATGTTTAGTGATTAGATCTGAATAGCCCGGTACTTCCCCACCTTCCTCTTTTCCATCACCTTCCCCTCTCTATACCCTTTACCCTCATAACATACCCCAATGAGGGTTGCCATAGTCCCACTGTTTTCGGACAGTTGTGCGATATTCGCATAAAAAAAGGAGTTTCAGGATAATTTATAACGCGAAAGTAAATAAAGAAGAATTAATCCATCAATGCAAAAATGATATGATAAAAGCGTTATAAACACCCACCGTGAATAATATAATACCGACAGACTAAATATCAATATAAGGTAATATCACAAAATAAATGGTGTGATGCAGAACTATTCCAGACACTCACAAAGCTCGAGGGCTTAATACCTTTTTGGCTACAATTTTTTGGATGCGATTTTAACCTTTGGTGCTTTGAATTATGTATGAAGATAAAAATTAGAATTGCCTGCGTTAATTCACATCACATTAGATAACATTTTATATTTCGTGAATAATTGCCTCTCTGATGGTTTACGATACAGTTTTCTGCGCATGCTCCTATTACGGACTTGACAAAGACAAACTTTACAACAGTTTTGTGAGACAAAAATGCTAATATTTATAGGTTTGAAACATTGAGGTCTCCAATAATATCGACGGAGGAATTAAATGCATCGCGATCTTCCTGGATTTTGCTAAAGCTTTTGACACTATCTCGCACAATTTTTTTTGATAAACTTTAGCTAATCGGTATACACGGATAGCTATTTAAATGACTGGGTAGTTAATAATAATCAGATGATTTTATTGCGCCGTTTTTGTGAAAAATCACCTCAAGGGCGCTGTAAGCAGGAAGCGCTTAGGAAGCAGGAGCCAAATAGTTAATATCAATGATACAATATTGTATTTGGTCTACCACAAGGAAGTACATTAGGGCCTATTTTGTTTAATATTTACATTAATGTAACAGTAACCTTGCCGATCACATCATCACCTTTGCCAATGATACAGTCTTGATTTATGAAGGCAAAAGCTGGAATGAAGCTCATAATAAAGTAGAAATTGATACAAACAAGGTTATGCAATGGCTAGACAATATCCTCCTTACTCTCAATACGGATAAAACAAAATTTATACGTTTCAGTTCATCGCAAGCGGGACAACTCAAAGAAATGCCAATCATTACTACTTACATTTGCAATGAAACAAATACCTGTACTTGCAACAACTTAGAATGCGTGGATAGTTTAAAATATTTAGGAATCATCGTGCTAAATTTCTGAGATGGGAAGAACACATCAACTCAACTGCCACAAAAGTCGAAAAATTTACTCACCTCTTCATGACCATTAGAAATATTCTATATATAAAAGATTTAAAATCAGTGTATTATGCCATGCGTAATTTTTTACTTGAATATGCATCCTTAGGATGGGGCGGTTGTGCCAAAACAATTTTGGACCCCCGGCAAAAGTACAAAATTTACTAATAACAGTCATCCTTAAAAAACCCTTTAGGTACCTCAGTGATGAATTATTAAAAGAAATGCAAGTTCTTGACGTCAGACAATTATATATCAGGAAAATTATTTTACACGCATATAAACAACGCCACCACTACTCCTCTCTCGACCACTATCACGATACCAGACACTCAAGAAGTAATCCAATAGTTACAACAAAAACCATGACATCACTTGCTCAAAGACAATTTTCATACTTAGGACCAAAATTATTCAACATTATACCCAATATATAGAAAAATGAATATATGCTGTTTAATAGATATGTACACTTTTAAATAAAACTTTCATATCTTTTTCATTATTAATCTACACACTAAAAAAATACATATCACACTTTAAAAAGAAAAAGAGAAACAACTCAATTATTTTTTTAAACTTTTTAAATAACTTTTTGGATTATTTTATTTATCAAGGGCTTATTGAAATATCCCAGGAATTGTATAATACCCTTCATCATTTCTATCTAATTAGTACCGAGGCGCTTTGGCTTTATTACTATTACCGTCTCATGGTTTGACTTCCTTGACTGAATTTATGTTACATTAATTGTGCTCTTTGGGAAAAGATCTTAACTGGATTAAAAACCCTAAAAAAAGGAAAGGAAAATGGACAAACATTTGGTTACAAACAATTTACTTAAGCTACTTTTTGTACTTACTGAATAAAATATATTTAATATGTTATTAACTTTTTGCTGCGTCCTCTTCGGGCTGTGTTCCCGAGTTTCGTCATCGGCTCATAAAGTTGAGTGATACGTAATTAAATTATATCAATATTACTCTATAATATTATCTATTTTTTAGTTTTAAATTTTAAACGATTTTTTTCCTCAAAGAAGCAACCAGTACACCTATCATACACATATACATAATCTCTTTATATTTAATTATTATACTTTTTTCTAGATATATTACAATACCATGTCAATACTAGCTTTTTACCCTTCTATCTTTGTATAATAGCACTTAACATGAACTAAACTTGTCAATTTGACTCTCCTAAAACGGGATTTGTTCCTAGTTGGGCAGTCAAAGCTTTCCTAAATGTTGTTAATTAATGTGTGTTTTAAATAAATAAATATTATTATTGTTATTATCTTGAAATAAAAATAAATGTTTTATACATTATAAGAAATAATAGATTTGAGGTACCATTAAAAATCCTCCCCATCCAGAGTCACCAAAGAAATACAAAAATACCAAAATATCATCAAAGATACTGCCGCCAATGACATTGTTTTAATGTGGAAGGGGTATAATTTATTACCTTGAAAAATTCGTTAAAATTGCTATGAATGTATTGAATATCAAAGCAAAAACTCTCAAGTAGTCGCAATAAACAAACAGAATGATTTAACGAGCGAAATAAACACCGTTTACCCCGAAACTATAAGCCATAAGCACTATAAAGAGTGGGTATCATTGGTAATTACTCGTTATAATCGTAAACTCACTGTGGCCAGGGTCGTAGTAACCGGGTTCGACTGTAGCTGGTTAGACTTCCCACAACAATGGGCCATCTATCCAAAAGTTTGCAGCAACCAGCCCCACCTTGAATGCCGGCCCTGGATATGTTGCAAACCGATCCCACCCGACAGCCGTCCAGTCACACTTATCACTTACACTTATCTAATTATACGAGTAGTTGGTCTCGAAAACTGTGCATGTGACGTCAGAAGCAGTGGTACCAGCAGAACGTGGTGTTGATGGTATTGTTTTTATTTCACTTTTATACAACGATTTATAAAATCTACCTATAATTATTTATAATAACAATAATATATTCAGAATCGGCGTTTGCTGAACTATACGAATATCTTTTTTGAAATAGATAATATTTTTCACTGGGTTACCTTATTATGACATAATATGTAGGTACATCTGCACAACATAGCATTATTGAACAAAATGTACATATTATCGGCTATTAACTAATATTCTATTAGCTCCCATATGATAAATATTATCAGTGGCGGCTCGTGACTTTTGAGTGAGCTAGACTGCTGAGATTGAAAATTACGGCGTTATTGATGTTGTTGAAGCTGAAAATGATTTTTGTTTTTTTTTCAGCTTCACCAACATCATTAACGTCTTATTTTTTAATCTCAGCAGTCTAGCTCACTCAAAAGTCACGAGCCGTCAGTGCATATTATAATAAGCACACAATATGCACCTCAGGCCTTACACTTATATACTTATGTACACTTATGAACATTGTGTATACCTTCTGAAACTAGTAAACGCATTAGATAAATGCATTTACAAAATACTTCCTAGAACATTTCTAAGCTTTAGCACCTGTACATTAATAAAAAAACCTTGAATATTTTCCTTGATTGTTTTGTTATTTAACGCTTTTTTTGTCCGTTTACGCTTGTTTTGCTTCTCGGAGCTTCTTTTTGTTTAAAGCTTTAATAATGTTGTCTCTCCCAGAATGAGCTTCTCCAATTCATTTGGAAATGTTATACTAACATGCTTTGTATTACGCAAATGACTGTTATTTTACAATAATAAACAAATCAATGCAAAACGAACGCATTTTTCTAATTAAACATACCGAAACAAACCGCGGAGTAGTCGTTGATTTTTGGGAAAAGCAAACTCTCAAAAAATGATCAAGTGTTTTTCACGAGTTAAGTAATGATTACGAAGGAACAAATTTCATTGCAATTTTGTTAAATTTATTTTTGTGGGTTCTGCACGTGCTTTATCCGAGTATCCATGTCACGTGGATTAACTAAAGCCGGTGAAGTGAATGTTTGCGGCTTTACTGATCAATGCTTAAGGGAACGGCTGCGCGACCTGTTTCATACAAAACTTAATTTTAGATTTGAGGTTATAATACCCACCCAAACTGAATGATGTTTTTTTTCTTTAATATTAACCTTTTTGTTATAGTAAATATCTAGTATGGATTAGAAGTACTCTATTTATTTTGGTTTAAATTATTAAATATTGGGGTTTGAAGACCTCAATTTTTCATGATTTTAGATGAAACTTTGAAAATTATTTGCCCTTATCATAAAGTAAAAGGGGTAAAACTTTGTTAATCACCATTATACCCCAAATAATTTCTAAAATTGCCTTTGAAATCGCGAAAATTCGGTTTCTTTTATGGCCTTTTTTTGCAAGTTCAAAATTTTTTTCATGTAATGCTTTTAATCCGTACTAGGTATTTGCCATACGTTTTGTTGGAAAAAAAGACCGTTCGGGTGAATCATCAATGAGTATTATGGATTCAAAACCAAAATTAAGTTTAGTGTGAAACAGGTCGCCCAGCCATTCCACTTAAGTTCTAGTCTTCTTGCTTATTATATTCACAATCAAAGAAATTAAATCATTTGCACGACAGTTTATAAAATGAGAACTAGAAATATGACAATACCTCCAGCTCTCGACATTTCCCATACAATTGATATGGCAACATGCTACACGAGCGCCGCTAGTGGCCCGCGTTGGCGGGATTGGGCTTTTGGGTACATTTTAATAGATTTTCTGTGATTTCTGTGAAAAATCAATAAATTAATATTAGGTAAACTACATACGATTTTACTCATTTTTTCCTCATAAATGAAAATAGCCCCATCGCTCGACGCTCGCGCTCGGTCTGGTGGTTTAGAAAGGAAACAAAATTATTATTGAATGAATGAGTACTTTTTCTTATTTTTTAGAGTACTTTTGGCTCAACATAAGCTTTAAATATATATAAATGTCCTCATTAAAGTATAAATAAATAAAAAAAATATTTATTAGAATTGTGATATCTTAACCCATAAGGAGTCTAAAAATAGTGATTTATTAAGGAAATTATTTTTTTTTTATAACACAGTAAATTTATTAAAATATATGAAAAATAACAATCGTACAACTCGGGCTGCTAGAGGGCGCTGATTAGCATGTTGCTATAAACTGTCAGGAGCTGGACGTATTGTCATTTTAGAGTATTTTTTAGTATGTATATGAATTTCGTTATTTTATATTTGAAAATAAACGTCAAAAATTAATCAATAATACTTTGGATATTGCCAAAAACTTTCTTTGAGGGAGAAATAAATTATGCATATTAAAAGCATGCTTTGGTTGCAGCCGCGGGCCGTTCGGATAAAAGGTTCGCGTAAACTCCCATTTATTTCAAATCTACCTTTTATCAGAGGGTTTTTTTTTCATTGTTTATTTATCATAACATGGTCAATATAATTTCGGTATTTTGTTTGTTTTTCGAAAAATAAGCAATGTTAGTAAAAGAAGAATTCAAATAACTGAATTGGCCTTAATAATTCAGTATATTGCGACATATTTATTATTCACCCAGAAAAAATCTCTTTTGTGGTATGTCAATCAATACTGATATGCAGAATCGAACTGGATATTTGTTACAACTTTAATTTGAACCGGTTATCCAGGATCGAATTGGACATTTGTTACAACATTAATTCGAACCGGTTATCCAGGATCGAATCTGGACATTTGTTACAACTTATATTTGAACCGGTTATCCAGGATCGAAGTGGACATTTGTTACAACTTATATTTGAACCGGTTATCCAGGATCGAATTGGACATTTGTTACAACTTTAATTTGAACCGGTTATCCAGGATCGAACTGGACATTTGTTACAACTTTAATTTGAACCGGTTATCCAGGATCGAACGGCACATTTGTTACAACTTTAATGTGAACCGGTTATCGAGGATCGAAATGTACATTTGTTACAACATTAATTTGAACCGGTTATCCAGGATCGAGTCTGGACATTTGTTACAACTTATATTTGAACCGGTTATCCAGGATCGAACTGGACATTTGTTACAACTTATATTTGAACCGGTTATCCAGGATCGAACTGGACATTTGTTACAACATTAATTTGAACCGGTTATCCAGGATCGAATCTGGACATTTGTTACAACTTATATTTGAACCGGTTATCCAGGATCGAACTGGATATTTGTTACAACTTTAATTTGAACCGGTTATCCAGGATCGAACTGGACATTTGTTACAACTTTAATTTGTACCGGTTATCCAGGATCGAATCTGGACATTTGTTACAACTTATATTTGAACCGGTTATCCAGGATCGAACTGGACATTTGTTACAACTTATATTTGAACCGGTTATAGTTAGATAAACATCACAATTTCAGGTACTTCATCATTTTTCATGATTAAATGAAGTCAAATATGTTTAACCCATAGCATATAATTTTTAAAATATTATTTTTGTTGATTACCACATTATATCTTGTTTTAAATCATGGGATTCAAAAAATATACCAAATACATACATCTTTACTGCAATAAAACCTAATGAATTTTATTCATTTCCGTTGTTCTAAGGGGGGTTTTCTATGAACCATGGGAGTAACATGGTTTTAAAATTATCTTATAAATATGAAGTTAGATAATCACCAAAATCTTGAGAAAAACATCAATATTACAAACTTTTGAAATCAGTTTATAACATATAATTTTAAAACAACTCGAATGCAAAATCGTTATATTTATCAGGCCATTAAAAATTACAACAGCCTCTCCATTGAAATCCGGCGTATTAATGACCAATCGTAACAAATAAATAATATTAAACTCTTAAAAAAATAAATGAAACAGTTAAATATTTCATGCAAACCATTTTATACATACAAGCAAATTAAATCTTATGTACCTACCAAATTAAGAATCGTGGCTTCCTTGTCAGACTCTACTTTTCTGATAAGGTATACGAGTACACGACCAAATACCCTTTAATTACATATTTTGTAAAATATTTGTAATGCAAATTATAAGAAATAAAAAAAAGGATATTTTTTTTTGTGCTTTTCAGATCTATTTACTAATCGTAAGCTTTTAGATCTTAATGAATGAGATTTCAATAGGTTTCCAGTAGATCTTCGACGCTGAACATGATGCAAATATACAAAAGGTTTAAATTTCTGTACATTTTTAATTTTTTTTAAATATTATGATCCAAAGAAATAACTTTTTTTTAGGTATGGACTCAATTTAATCTATTAAAATAGTTATCATTAAATAATAAGTTAGGCATGAAAATTACATAGTTAAACCTGTAAATAAGTTAAGAGGAACGGCTGCGCTGCCTGTTTCATACATATCTTAATTTTGGATTAGACGCCAAAATACACACCAAAATTGAATGATACATTTTTTAAAATTAAACGTTTAGTAAATATGTAATACGGATGAGAAGTATTATATTTATTTTTGTTTTAAATTATGAGATATATGCCATGATAAAATTCATTTTTTATCATTTTAGAGACAATTTAGAAAATTATTTGCGGGTATATCGTATTTAAAAAAAATATATATCACATTTGCTATGTAAATATGATTACCTAAATAAATAAAAAAATGAAAACAAAACATTAACAAAAAAAAAGTTTTTTCGGCCGATATTTTAAATTATATACTGCAAATTTGTGTTCCTACGTAAATTGGTCATTTTTAATTTAATTTTTAAGTCCACCGTAATGCTTATTTAAATTTTTTCATTATTTTATATTTCATTATATTTTCAAGTAAACGGGGTGAAACTTTTTTTTAAATCACCGTTAGCCCCCAGATATTGTTAAAGGTGCCGCTAAAATCGCGAAAAATCAATTCCTTTAAGGGCCTATATTTCACAGTGTAAACCAAAAATACGTAAATTCCTTTTAATCCATACTAGATATTTACTATACTTTTTGATGAAAAAAAATCATTATGTTTAGGTGAGTATTTTGGCCTCATCCAAAATTAAGTTTTGTGTGAAACAGGCCGCGCAGTCGTTCCTCTTAAGGAAATAATGTACATTTATCTAATTCACATGTATCCAGTATAGACGATAAACATGTCGAATCTAGTACTTAAATGAAGCATAATTTACTTTACGAGTTTATTGGTTTTTGTGTTTTTTATTCTATTGTACAAAAACACGTGCTTCCAACAGTTATTTTCCCATCGAAATTGGACGAATAATTTCAATATTACGAATTATATCAAAATGTCAGACTTATAAAAAATGCATGAATAATTTAGGTACCACTCTCGCTTTAATATTATGTAGCTCAACTTTTCTATATTACATATTCACGTCATTAAAAAAACATGTACATATTCACTTTTTTTTATATAAGTAGGTACTTGTACATATAAATGAGTTAAACGTAGCATGCTTATATTTATTTTGTTTGGAAGTTTTATTTACTATATACTTTAGCTACATAGTACCCTCCAAATCACCACTCCCACCTAATGGTGACTAATTTGTTTCTGCACTTATTTAATTTAAGTTAGTTTTAAGAACTAAGTACTTTTGCTACATAGTACCCCCCAAATCACCACTCCCACTACTCTCACATAATGGTGACTAACAGCCGTTCTCCCCAACTTTTCGAATGATCAATCTGAGCCGCCGATCAGCCAAGTGTTTTGTTAAGTATTCGCTCTATTTGATTGTCTCCAAACATTTTTTATCTTTGAACTTCCTAAATTGTCTATGAAGGACTCGCCCACTTTTATGAAAAATATAATTGTACCCTCACACGTTCATAGTCAATAAAATGATATCAAAGTAAAAACTTTCACTGTTAAATTAACATAGACGAGTTAATTTTCTATTTATTATGAAAACATATTAATTGTCTTAAATATTGTAATACAAACACCAACATTTTATATTTAAAAACGTATATGTTAAAAATAAAGTGTTAGCTTGACTTTTACTAATGCCGCGAAAATGGAAGTAGACATTTTTGACGTGTGTCTTTTGAGCATTCTTTCAATTTCCAATCAATAATTGTCAATAATATCTTCATCGTCGCTGTCTTCATATTCGCTGTCCATACCCGCAATTGGTATTACATTAAAAATAGCTTCATTTTCGCTCTCGGTATTCAAATTTGTCAATACACAATAGGTACAAAAAATAGTTCGCGAAACCAATGACGTTTGACCATAGATATCTATGACATTTGACGTTTACGCTGTCATTTGACACTCAGTTGATACTTTTTATAACTACTCTTTTACTGAGGAGAACTTCAATTCACAAAAATCGATAACTTAAGATGATCGTAAGTTTGACTGAGAATTTCGTTTGGAAAGGCGAATTTGTGCATTTGAACAATAATAATAATAATAATAGTTGGATGACTTGTATAGCACCGTTCTTGTGAAAAATCACCTCAAGGGCGCTGTACAAATATTTCTTAACTAACTACGTACAGACAGATACAGAAAAACATACTTACCTGGCAGGTCGCTTCAGATGAACACAGTTTTATTAGAAAATTTATTTATAGAGATGATAGTTTTACATGGTTATTTGTTTCTCCTTTTCTATTGATGTTACATTTAGTAGATGATTGGTGGCACAAGAAGAGTTGGTATTTATTGAATTATTGGTATTAATTTTTAGGACTGGAAAGTATTCTTAAAATGAATTTTAGGACTCGAAAATATCTATAAAATTACCTTAAAAAGCGTAAGTAGCTTTTAATAAATATTAACGTTTTTACAGTGCTGAGGCAACATTTCGGCTCAGCAGTTGCTCAGTAAGGTTGGGAAGAACGGCCGTAACTTGTTTTTGCACTTGTTTAATTTAAGTTAGTTTTAAGAACTATGCACTTTTGCTACATAGTACCCTCCAAATCACCAATCCCACTACTTTCACCTAATGGTGACTAATTTGTGTCTGCACTTGTTTAATTTAATTTAATTCTAAGAACTGTGTACCTTTGCTACATAGTACCCTCCAAATCACCACTCCCACTACTCTTACCTAATGATGACTAATTTGTTTCTGTACTTGTTTAATTTAAGTTAGTTTTAAGAATACCAGTGAATGACACAGTTGTGTTGAAACCGGTAGCGTAATTAATAAATCAAAAGTAGCAAAAGTACATAGTAAACAAAACTTCCAAACAAAATGTCTAGAAATTGCTACATTGTGAATGCCAAAAATTAAAAAAAAAATGCTTATATTTATCTTATTCTACGAGTGTGGTGGATACTCTCAGTATCAGAAATCATGGGTTGCTTGAAATGGATTTAGCCGTGTGTTTGATAACCAGCTCTAATTAGATAGGTACTTTCCCACCATCTCTCCCGATGTCCTTCCCCATCCCTTTCCCTTCAGTTTCATAACATTTCGCAGTTTGAGATACCAGACTCCCACCGGCGCCGGGCTGTTGGGACTCTTATGCGGTATTCGCAATAAAAATCAAATAAATACGTAGCGTGACTCAGAAGCACCCTGAAAACTGTAAAACACTAATGCACAACCTTTTTAGCCGGAAGGCTAATTTTTTCATTTTTAATATGTTCGCGAGCTTCAGGAGTTAGGGTACCCACAGCTTGACATTGACACAGTTAACTTTGCAGTAGTTGGCGTCGCTAATGTAGATAGTTATATGAATCAAAATATTGAAGTTTGTCGCGATACCTTTTCGTACTTTTGTAAAATAGAACGGAAACCGTTAAATATTTTGATCTCCCGGAAATCCGAACGATTGCCACTATCAGAAATATCAAAAATTACTTCTGTTACTTATTTATTTATTTGATTATTCGCCCATCTGGGCAATTACGTGGGTTTTTAGAGAAGACTCATAATGATCTATCTAATATTTAAACCATAATGTAATGTTGAACAATATTTTTAACAGGTGTAAAAGTAACATAAAATGGAAAACAAAATCAATATTATAACCCAAATCATTAAGGCTACATTATTTTAGCTACAGTAAATAATCGCAGGATTAAAGTGCTGGTATAGACAACGATTTATTTTATGAATGGAGTCAGTAAATTTATCAATAATACCACCTCCAAACTTGTTGCTCAGATTTTGTATCCTATTGGTTAGTTAGTGATACTGATAATTGGTTTTGTACGTGTTGCAGAAAAATGTTAAATTTAGTATTGTGTTCGTAGTCGGTACACGGAATTTAATAGTGGCGACGATGGCAGGGCTGTCAATCAACGGTTAATGACTTAATTAAACAACAAGGTCTGAAATAATGATCCTGTCAGACAGCGTAATTAGACGGAATCGATTCATCAAACTTACATAACTAATGTTTTCGGATCGAATTTTGAGCTCAAAAAATACATAAGAGGTGTGTTCAAAAGAAAGGGTGAATTTTGAATTTTCGCGGGCTGTGTACATTCGATTATCGATTTATTTTTCTGTTATGTTGGTACACATATGTAAAAAAATGTTCAAAATTCACCTTTTCTATTGAACACACCTCGTACAAAAGAAATTCGTGCTGAACCCGTTCTATGTTGTTAGAGTGTACTTTATAACAAATAGGTGAATTCTACTCCATTGGACTTCCAACTAATGAAATATCGAGCGTTTTCATACAATCTAAAGACTTGAAATCAATTAAAGTTCTTCGAAGAAAGCCAAGTATCCTTAGTATCCAAGTATCGTTAGTTATATTCCTATTAATTATTTCTTTGTTGATGATACAGGGTGCGGCAGCATAACTTCCTTTTTTCAAAACTTAATAAATCCCATTGTATGAATCAGAATTTTTTTATTTGTTTTTATAATGTAGGCACATACCTAAAATTTTGTTTTACTTAGTTTTAGAAGATCAAATCAGGTAGGTGACGTCCCCCATTCTCCATACACTGTGTAAACCGATTTCTGGCGTTTGTCATGACTCTTGCCAGCATAGCAGGTGTTATCCTGGCAATTTATTCCTGGATGTTGGTTTTAAAATCTTGTAGGCTCCTCGGACGGTTCACATATACACGGGATTTCAAAAATCCCATAGAAAAAAAATCACAATGGGACGAATCGGGAGAGCGGGCCGGCCACTCCAAATCGCCCCTAATTGAGATGAGGCCCTTTGGGAAGTGTTCCCTCAAAACAGCCATCGATGCTCTTGCAGTGTGTGCCGTTGTATCGTTTTGTTGGAACCAAGTGTCCCCTAAGTCCAACTCATCTATCCATGGGAAAAAAATCCTGTAACATGTTTATATACCGGTCATTTAAAAAAAGGAATTTATGCTGCCGCACCCTGTATCGTTAATTTGTGCAACGAATGTTAAGTTTTTATCGAATATTACGAATAATATTATTAGTCCCGGATTTTGTGACACTGGTATTAATTTTATTATTTAATAAAAATTCTTCTAAGATATAGGAATGATAGTGCCAATATTTCAAAATAAATGTGCTCAACGAACCCTTGACCGCACTATACCATTTATATTTAACAAATTTCCGTACGAATTTAAAATGTATTTTGCAAAAAAAATAAATTATCCCAGCTTCTTCTACTACTTTGCAATTTGGAAAATGATTGAGTTTTCTCTCATCCATATGCTTGATAAATAATGTTAGTTTCATTTCAAATGATTTAACATCTGAATACATATTGCATATCAATTTATTTTTTCCCTGTAGACGTGTATTGAGTAGATTCAGTTCGGAACTCAAATCAGTTAAAGCCCAAGATCTACAACCCACTGGTTGTTGGAAAGTTCATGTATTGCCTTTCCTTTCATCTCCATGAAATTTATTTCCTCAAATAAATAAAAAATCGTTGATGTACTGCTCCTCGGTTTAGCCACCTTACGTCACAGTAATGCATCACGTCACTATATTCAGCTTCCACATCTTCCAAAAACTTTGAGAACTGGCGGTGAGTAAGCCCATGTTTTCTTATAAAATGAATAGAAGATACAACGGTACCCATTATTTCTTTCCACGATAAAATCTTGCAACACAATGCTTCTTGATGGACAATACAGTGTAATACGTATGGAACTTCAGATCCAGACTCCTTTATTAACACCTTTATTATGACCGCTCATGTTTTTTCCGCCGTCCGTGGTTATGCTGGTTAATTATCTTAGTTCAAGCCGCATGAACCCATAGCTTGGTCCAAGTGGTAAAATAAACCCTCTCCCTTTGTAGTTTCTTTGAGAATGCACATTTTTAATAACTCCTCATAAACAGAAAAGATCCTCGTATAAATATAAGGAGTTGTGCCGTATCCGACACGTCCGTACTTTCATACATCCATCCAAGAGAGAAGTACGTAAAAGACTGCGCTTTATCCTTAATGCGAGGAATGGGAAGTAATGCAAAATCATGTGTTTTCGCTTTGTGAATTTGATGGTCTAGAAATTTCATAGATGATTTAATTAAATACTGCAAGTATAACACACCTTGGCCTTACGTTTAACCGGGTATTTTTTGGTGTGTCTTTTTATAAGCCTAGAACAAAAATAAAGTATCAGACATTAAAAAAAATATTTAAAGCGAAAAATCTCCTACTTACGAACCCTTTTTCCGATATTGTTGTTTTGTTCATTATGGCTAATTAAGTTTTTTAGAATATGACCGTAAAACATTTTAATAATTATGGCTGAGCTTTACAGAATAGATTAAAACACGCATTTTGGTGATGGTTTTTTTTTTGCGTAAATCGAAACATGCGGCCGATGTTAAGTGGGACTTTCAACCCTTGTTGCCACCTGTATAAGGGACTTTCGTTAGAAGGGTGATTTCGTTAGAATTGTTGTTCACGCAAGCTATCACCCAAGTCTTCGGTGCGTCGGGTGGAAGTTCTAGCAGAGAGACTAACGTTTCAATATTTTTTTCTGTTCCGGGCATACTTCCTCCGCGATAGCTAAGACACACTCTTTTACAAGTTCACTGTCGGTAAATGGTCGACCATACTTTGCTATTATCTCTGCTACTTTGTAGCTGGCACGAACAGCTGAGTCGATTTTGTCGGTCATAACTTTAAAGGTGTTCCGCTGATTTTTGATTGATGATTTCAAGTTAATGATTTTATTTTTTCGAGATTCCCCTTCAGGACACCTAAATTTAGTTTTCTGCTGAATATTACAATATCGCTTCAGGTTATATTCCTTTGCCACGGAAATACTCTTCTGACAGATTAAACACAATGTTTTTTTCTTTAAATTCGATAAAAAAATATAAATTTGTTTATGATTCATTAAAAATCCGTCTTTCATCAACGATTTTCGTTTTTTTAGAAACCATCTAGGATATATAAATCTGTAACAATATAGAAATAAAATATTTAACAAAATATCTGTTTGTTCTTACGGATAGTGTCATATTTTCTTCCTAAATAAAATCCTAAAATAAATCCTCCGCCAGCATACCTAAGAATATTTTTATTCAAAAACCAAACATCGTAAAATGTATGTCAACTATACCTAAAGTACACCTTGAGCGACGCGAGTAAACAAATACTATCGTATTTTTAGGCATGCATAACGGGGAATCTAATTACATGCAAGATACTGTGACGAAAAATTAATAATGTCAGGAATAATATTATTATCATGAAATAGGTAGGTACTTATCTAGAAAGCTAAGAGAATGCACAAAAACAACAACACATATTATCAATGAATAAAAATGTAAATTCTGACGTGAATAGGTAGTTAGCGCATCCCGAGCGAACGAGTGTCGTTACTTGCGATCTACGACGGAATGAGGCGAGGTGCAGGTGGCGTCCTTGCAGTTCTTTCCTTTCCCCCCGCTCCTCCCCTCCGCACCCTTTCTCGCTCCCTTTTACTCCGTTGTGTATGATATCGTCCGTAACGTGCGTTTGCGGCGAGAATCTTGCGGGCCGCACCAAGACGCCTCACGGGCAGTATGTGGCCCACGGGCCGCTGATTGCCGACCCATGATGCAGGTGGCGTCCTTGCAGTTCTTTCCTTTCCCCCCGCTCCTCCCCTTCGCTACATTTCTCGCTCCCTTTTACTCCGTTGTGTATGATATCGTCCGTCACGTGCGTTGCGGCGAGAATCTTGCGGGCCGCACCAAGACGCCTCACGGGCCGTATGTGGCCCACGGGCCGCTGATTGCCGACCCATGATGCAGTTGGCGTAAATTAGCTTGTAATTTTAGGTCATCTGCAAATAGTAGTAATAATTGTACTTCTAATATGTTTTCTGAAACAAAACTTGGTCGTGCATCCCTATAAAACGGATTTTTTTCTAGTCCGGTGGTCAAACCATTAAATTAATGTCGTTATTTTTTTTTATCATTTATCCTAATTGGCCGCACGAAAGGGCCTGCGGGTGGTGGATTGTTTAATTCTGCTGTAGAACAACAAAGGTAATGGGTACACAGCACATGATAAAGGAATACTAATAAACTACCCTTTCAGGTGATTTTCATCAAAAACGGCGCTGTAAAAATCGTAAAATTATTATTTTTGTTACCCTAAACAAAATTTTAATATTATCCCTACCATAAAATTAGTTGTTTTTTAACTCCTCTTCTATCTTCTGAACACAATTTCTAATTCGAGTATTACTTGCTCAGGTTAATTCTTTACAACCTTGTTGGGGCGCCCTGGGGATATGAGAAACTTGGAAACGGTTATCACGGATTTTCTCTATTTCATTAGCCTTCGACACGTTACGTAGAATTTGATTAACTGGATATTCAGCTGTAATCTTTTCGATTGTAATTACATGAACTTAAATATTTCGGATGCCTTGGAAACTGCCTGTATATATAACATTTGATATAGCTAAAAATACTATATTAAAGGGATTATAGGATTTTTTAAAGTATGTACCAGGTGTGTTCGAAAGAAAAGGTGAATTTTGAATTTTAGCGGGCTGTGTACATTCGATTATCGTTTTTTTTTGTTATGTTGGTATACATATGTTTATTATATGTTAGCATTATCAGCCATTTTGGATCAGTGGTTTGTTTTTGACAATGGAAAGGTTAGTCACTTTTTCGTGTGTTCTTCGATTTTTTACTTTAGGTTCGTTTTCTGAGGCATCATTAATCCGATTGAAGTGAAATTTTAGCGTTCCTTTATTTTCTATGTCCTCATAAGCGTTTCTTCAAAAAATCCAAAAAATTGATTCTTTTTAAAAAAAATTGTTAATAATTGTTAATCCTATGGTGGAATTTCCTGGTCTTGGTCGGAACTTGATAACCGTTTTCTGGGGCATCATCAGTCTGATTGAAGTGAAATTTTAGATTTGCTTTGTTTTCTATGTCCTTATCAGCATTTCTTCAAAAAATCCAGAAAATCGATGTTTTTAGGATTTTTACAAAAAATTTTTTAGGAAAAAATCGAAGAAATAACAAAAAGCAGCCCGCGAAAATTCACCCTTTCTTTTGAACACACCTCGTATATGCTAGGTTGCAACAGAAAATATGGAATTTTTTTAATGGGATACATTTTATTAACGATAGTGTCTTAAAAAAAAAAACTTATTGATTTCCGTTGAAAATTAATTCATAATATAGTGAAACGACAGTACTAAGGGCAATGATTAAAATAAAGTAAAAAAATAGTAAAAACGGTAACTAACTAACTAACTAACCATCACGCCGTTTCCCCGAAGGGGTAGGCAGAGAGGACGGACCGCCAAACAACTCGATCTTGGCATACACTTCTTGCTTCATTCACATTCATACATCGTCTCATACATTCTCTTCTATTATTCCGACTTCTGACATGGCCCGACTTAAGTATTTGATTCACTTGATCATGCCATGTCTTCCTCGGACGTCCTCGGCTTCTTCTTCCATTCACATTCGCGTCATACATTCTTCTAACACTCCTTTCTTCGTTCATTCGCTCCACATGCCCAATCCATCTAAGCGTCCCTTTCTTAATCTTACTCATTACGCTTACATCTGCCTTGCATTCTTTACAAATTTCAATATTTTTCACACGATCATACATGGTTTACCACACATTCGTCTCAGAGATCTCATTTCTACGGCATTCAGTTTACTTTCATCCTTCTTCTGCCAATTCCATGCCTCACTGCCATACATCAGGGTTGGTATCAGCACTCCATTGTGGACTGCTAGCTTCGCTTCTTTGGACAACTTTTTGTTAGCGCCAACCGCGTACGGTTATTATAATAAAGTAAAATTAATTCTAAATACCATTTTGTTACAAAACATTATTGTTAGGTTCTTGAAACCTAGCTTTATCTTGTCGCTTTACAAAAACCATTAGTAAAAAATATGGTTAAGAAGATAGGGGTACTCGTAATAAATAAAAACTAGAGTTCTTTACAATTTAAATCATAGGACCGAAATCGACGAATCCTTATTCTGAAGCTTTCATAGGCCTAAATAAATTAAACGGCTTCATAATGTGTGTTAATAACTTTAACTGTTTCAATTTTCCTGTGCCATTTCACCGGTACTTCAAAGCCAATTTACCAGCAAAGCGTTCCCGTTTTTTTCATCATTTGTTAGTTTTCTGTGTTTTATCAGAGTATTCATGAATAGAAGAAATCTCTTCAGGTTT
>JAHDVE020010587.1:0-37500 GCA_022606495.2 Halesus radiatus | reverse complement strand
ATATAAAGGTTAAAAAATATAAAGAAAATAACCTACATTTTAAAAATTATAATATAAAGGATGGGTTTAAAACATTTTATTTATTTATTCATTATGTTGAGTTGTTGGTGTTACTTTTTATACAACATTCGTGTTAATTGCCATCATTAAATGAAATTGTTTTCTTTAATAAACATTGAACTGAGAGCTATTTTAACAAAATTTATAAAAATGAAGAATACTTTTTGTTGTTGTATTTGATAACATACGACAGCTGTATGAGAAAAGTTAATGATTTATTTTTGCGGTACAAGGAAACACATACTTTTGATAATAATTTATTTTGGAGACGATTTACTTTCTTATTAGATTCTTACGAGCCGGTTCATGGTTGGTATAGTTCAGACGGCCTTAAGACCGGTTTAAGCCCGTTTTAACCATACATACGCCATGGTAATAAGTCAAGTTTTTCGATATTCCTGTCTTACGCGCCAAGTAGTATTTATACCACGATTATTAGTAAGGGGGTCTATGCACATTGACCCACGCTTTGCCATAGTATGCACCATGTGGCAAAATTCCTGTTGCCTAGCTGTGATATTTATATAGAGGTGAATCAAAGTAATAAAGTAAAAACGTTTTTAGTGACCTATATTAACCTTTAGGGGGTTCACACGAACCTAACTTCAAAATTTATTCATATTCTTGAGGCGAAAATCTCAATAACTCCCATCACTTTATTAGATTTACTATCACGTAAACTTGCCTTTATAGAATATACATTTTTTTGTCATTCCCACCCCTATTCAACATCGCAACTTTCACGTTTTTCAAATCTGAATCGTGAATTAATATTATTATAAAACGAAAAAAAAAAATTTCAATTTATTATTCTTCTCCTTTAAAATATAATTTGTGCACTCTCGTAGCCCCTTCAATTCGAATCATTAACTGTATTTTCCGTTGTCAAAGAGAAATAAATAGATATTTTTCCAGTCTGACTTTTCATAGTCGACAAGCCTAGAATAAATATGTATAGGTAGATTTCATATATATTGTCCGCCCCGCATGTCAGGGACGAGGACACTCATCGGTACCTACTTAAATAGCATTAATCCATTATAATAGTATGAAAAATCAATATTATTGTAATTTCGTTCCCAAGTGATACGTATCCTAATGGCCCTGATGAGAACCCACCATTTAGATTCGAAACATTCTTTCAAATAACTATAGCCGTGTTTAGTGACCAGATCTGAATACCCACGTATTTTTCATGCTTCCTTCCTCTCCACAATTTCATCAGCACCGCAAATTTCCCAGCAATAGCTCCTAGAAAATGTGAAAATTGGAACCCTTGTGGTGTATTCGCATATCTAAAATAGACAGACCCTTTACCTGTTTCCTCTCCCCCGCCACTTCCTAAAGTCTCACAACATCACTTAAAATAAGCAATGTTGTGAGCTTACATTAATTTGTCGGAATCTCTAACCTCCAACAACCGAATCTAGAATCAGCGATCAATCCACCAGACCACTAAGGCACTAGCAATCGTTAAAAGTATAATTTTACGAATGTACGTTATAATCTTCTGACATTCTCATAAAGTGTGATACCAATGGCTCTTTTTTTACCGTCATAACGAGTACCTAGAATGGAAAAATCGATATTGTGAACTTAATGTAAAGCTCAACAAATGGTATACTTTCGTAATACCTACATTTGAAAAGGAGACTTGTCGGCGTAAGTACATCTTCGAGCGTAAAGGAAATCGATCCCACTGTGTAAGAATATATGGCATAAAGTCGCGAAGCTGTTAAAGGCAACTCGGGAGGTTTTCCGGTCGATGAGATAGGTAGAACAAGGAGAATACTGTAGCTGCCATCGTTGAGCACATTGCCCGTGGGAGCACATTGTGGGCGAGCGTTCTGACCGAACACGAGGCCTATGACGTCACACTTCTAACTTCAGAAACTTCGTCAAATTTACTGGTTGAGGAATATGTTAGTATACTGAGCACACATGGTGCATTCATAATGAGACGTGCTAAACCGGGTCCACCGAGTGCTGAAGAGTTTTCGAATTTGATCGGATAATAAAAGGAAATAAATAGGTACTATATATTAAAATTTCTGTAATAGTTACACCTTAAAAACCAACGTAGTATTTTAAAACCTTTTACCTAAAAATTCAACATGTTTTTCACACAGAGATTAGAAGATCGCAGGAGAGGATTTTTACTATTTATTTATTATTTTATGTCCTGCTGTATGTAATAGCTATCACATGAGTTACAAAACTCGTTTTGGGCCGAGAGAAATTTACATTACATTAGACGTGATATAAAAAAAAGATACAAAACTAGTAGAAATAAAATCAACAGACGAGGATATTCAGTGATATTATATAATGCAGACGATGCACTGATTTATATTGCAAAAAGTACATTTAATATGAGAAATCAAATCAGCAATGTTTTGGATGCTTTGCCAAAACGGCTTAAACTAAATGTCAATAAGAAAACATTTTTATAATTACCTATAAGAATTAACAGATAAAACATTCATAGAATTGCTTGTATTACAAGTTTATAAACTGTTTATTTTTAATGCAGATTCTAATAATAATGTGTCAATTATTTATATTTTTAGTTCTGACTTTAGTTCCTTTTTATAGATACAGAATTTTATTGAACACAAAAGTGGAATAGACAGTATCGCGTTTTGTCTTATTTTTCACAGCCAAGTGAATTTTTCCAAGTTCTGTAGCTCATGATTAAAATGACGTTGTCAGCTGAAAATAGTTGCGAAATTTAGAAAAATCTCGTGTTGTCAAAACAAACCGTTCGATAATGTTTAGTAATTCTCACAAACAGTTTTTCTGCTGTGTAGTTGTAATACATTTAATAAGTCCCTTTAAGGGTCATTGAAGGGGTCACACATTTTATGGTAATTTTATTACCTTTAGAATTACCCTTTCCTAATGCGTGTCCTAGAGATGGTAAATATCTTTGGTGTCCTATATACGTGCCTATAGAGTATATTATATTATTCCATTCCCGTCTATATCACGATATCATCCCCGTTAATTAATCAATCTGTTTGTGCGTGTTTGCAATGCACGTTAATTTGATTAAAATAATAAATTCACGTTTTATTTATCTTTCCTATCTGTTTTCCACAAATGACAATTTGAAAAACATTTTCACTTACCCTAGTTGCCAACCAACCCTTAACCCAGTGTTTCCCTAACGATTTTTCCCCCTAAAATGTGCTACCTCTGCCATAATCTACCTGTCAAAAGCAACCCCTTTACTTATTTTTTTGTAAAATTTAAAAATAGAACGCTTTCAAAGAATAATGAAAATTTACCTAAAAAGTACCCATTAGGTAAACTTAATAATGGACAGGCAGGTCATTAAAAGGTTACTCTCTTTCTGAAATCCTTGTTGAATTTTCTTTAAATATTATGTACCTACGTTGTTTTACATAATTCGCTACAATTTGTTTGTGTAAAAATTATATTTCATAAGAACCGCTGATTATAAATACATTACATGAAGTGTGTTCTTAATCGATTTGATAGAAAACTGATTTCTCCCTTTTACATAAGACCTCTCGACTCCCAGGTTGAAAACTGGGAAAATTGACAGTACCTTGGCAATGCGGACACACTTACAATGCACTTCTATCGGTTTATCTCTCCAGTGATAACAATATAAAATAAGAAAATTTCACAGTCAACTATCCTGCTTAGTTATTACATACCTTTACTCCATTTTAGCAACCTTACAGGATAAACTAAACTGTTTTTTTTTTAATCATGTGGTTTGAATTTACAAATTTTGACCTACGCTTTGGAACTATTTTACGTAACTATTTTCATTTAAAATATGAAGAATACTTCCATTCAATCGAAGACCAAAATTACGAATCGCAAATAAATCAAACACGAAGCTATGCTACCCCTGATATAAACATTTTTCAAAAGATTGGGTTTTAATTTTTTTTTTAATAATGAATTTATTATATTTTTTCACTTTACTTCTTTTACTTATCATACAGATGTGAGTTTTTCGTAGCAATTTGTATTTTTTTTGTTAATCTTAAAAAGTGGCATTTCTAATTCCTATCTCAATTTGGGAAAATTGGACTTAACGTCAATTACCAGTTGATATAACGGTAACTTGTTTAGCCAAAGTCAATTATTTTATTATTTGTTATTAATATGAAAAACGGGTAGTAGACCTAGTTGAAAAATTATCATAAGTATTCATCACTATATATCTTTATTTTTTTTATTGTTCCTATTTGTAATGGTCTCGTATCAATATTCAGCAATAAATACGGGTTTCCGTAATAATGAAAACATCTTTGTAATTATTATTTTCTTCATTTAGATCGAGGGGTAAGGCTCTCGACTACGAATCCGAAGGTCGCGGGTTCTAATCCCGGCGTGCGCAAGAAAATTTTATTTAATTAATTTGTGCTGTTTCACAATTAATTATTTTAAAAATAATATATTTACGCACGTTCCAGAGTGGAAGATACTCTCAGTATCGCCCTGGTGAAAGAGCACCATTCAGAATTGAAACGCTGCTTGAAATGACTTTTAGTCGTGTTTGGTGACCAGATCTGAATAGCCAGATATTTCCCCACCATCCTCTTCCCCTTCTCCTTCCCTTCCCCAATACCTTAAACCTCACAATATTCCCCAATTAGGGATGCCATAGTCTCACTGGCTCCAGACGGTTGGGAGCAGTTGGGAGTCTTGTGCGGTATTCATCTAAAAAAGTCAATATTTCAAGTGCTCTGATTATGGTACAAAACCTGCTTTCCGCAAAAAGAAATCGCATTTATTTCAGTGCCGATAAATTTATAATAAAACACATGCATTTGTTTTAAATCACTTCAATTTAATATTTTGATCGGCCGGCTTCGGATTTACCCTTCATTCGTCAGGATTACATTAAGATAAAACTAAGATACAGAATTATAAGCACCGGTGAGCGAAAATTACACGTTGTTGATACGTTTGATGCTACCGTTTAAGGAAATTTTAGCTTATTGGATGCTTAAAATGATAGGTGAAATAGGGGATTAGTGTGGTAAAAGGACGCATCTCTCTCGTTGTTAAAATGTGCTGGCGGCGACGAATGAACTATAGCCACAATATAAGATAAGGTTGTACAATGGTTGTAGGTCTGTCGGAGATAGATATCAACCGACGAATGATCTATTTTTTTTTAAATTTAAGGTTCAGTAAATATCTAGTACGGTGAGAAGTATTTTATTTATTTTTGTTTTACCTTGTGAAATATCGGCCATTAAAGGAATTGATTTTTCGAAATTTTAGACACATCTTTAACAATTATTTAGGGGCTAACGGTGATTTAAAAAAGGTTTTAACCTAGTTAACTATGACACGGGCAGCGCAGCCGTTCCTCTTCAACGATGAATATTATTCATACGTTACCCATAACGAATTCTAAATAACTCCTAAGGGTACAATCCTAAAGACGCTTTGTATATTTTCTATCCTTGAATTCATATTCTTTTCCTGTTATCATACTGTTGAGGCGCTGAGCCATAGGGCGATTGCAACTTATCTCCGTAGGTAAGTTTCGTGACCTTTTTAAACTGAATTTTTAATGTTTAATAACTGGCAAAAACTTTGAATATTGGTATACAGTGTACTTGCGGTTTGCGGAAGTTGGTGTGGATGCGTTTCACTAAGTTTTATTTGTCTTTTGCGGCACTTAGTTTGTAATTAGGTGGAGCTTGCGTAAGGACAAATCGATATGTTTTTGACAGTTGCATCGGCGGGAGTTCGATTTACAATGATGACTTGCGTAAACGCAAGAAGGACCGGAAGCGGGGGAAATATAGAATTCGCCAGTATATTCAAAATTATTTCCCGGTTAAATGCTACACGGAAAATATCGACATGGCCCCCACCTTGATAGAATGGTCAAAGTAAAAGGAACATGCGACAGCAACAAAAATAATAAAAAATTTAAAAAAAAACAAACGCTATAAAATATTTAACGCGTTGTATTTCATTACTCGAGATGTTAATTGATTATATTGCTAGTGCGAGTGTGACAAAAAAGTTTTAAAATAATTATTACAGTAGTATTTTTCCTAATTAAACTAAACTATTTATTAAGAGAAATTGACTTATTGGCTTGGCAGAGGGCAATTCTTGACCACAGGGCGCTTGTAAGATCCTGTTTTGGTACGAACAAGTGCCACCCGAACGACACCATGTTTGCCTGGGTAAATCTCCTCGATGATACCCAATGGCTAATTAATGTAGGGGCGGCGAATTGTCGTTTTTTAATACGAAGATTATTCTCCTTTGAATAGGGTTAACTGAAGTATTCCATTTTTCTCTCGTTTGTAAAGAGATCAGGTACGCTATTTTCCAACATCTCCAGTAGTTTTGAACCATGTGATCCAACATGGCCTTTCTTCTAAGTGACCCGATTGGTTCTTCAGACACGTCTGCAGAAGGCAATGTTGTTTAGGTGGTTAAGGTGAGGAAATGTGTTGGAGTAAGTGACAACGGTTCCAATGGATCAAACTTAGTAGAGGCCATTCAGCAAAGCTTCAACCTGCGTCAAGATAGTAGACAGTTCCTCATAGATAAGGAGCTGCTCTCCTATAACTCGGTATAATTATGTTTTTACCCTCAAATTGGCTTCCCAAATACCACCAAAGTGAGGCGCACTAGGTGGGTAAAATTTCCAATCGATTCGATATTCGGATAGTGTATGCCAAAATACGCCTTTAAATTGCTCAGAGCCTTGGAAATGATACAGATCATCTAAATATGACTTCGCACCTATGAAAGCAGTTCTGTTGTCGAAATACAAAGTGCTACAAGGTCCTCGGCGTGAAATAAAAGTTTGAACGCGTTTAGAAAGCAATCCGTGCTGAGATCAGAAACGAGTTCAATATGCACTGCTCGAGTGACGAGACATAAAAGTAAACAAATGTGAGCTTTTAACCGACGGGTTCCTCTATGTCGATTCATTGTTATAGCGATGGATCCCGCATGGTCTACACCTGCATGTAAGAAGGGCTTTGCCTGTTTCACACGGCACTCGGACAAATCAAGGGAAAATTGGGTTTCAGGTTGGTTTTAAAATAGATATTGCACATATGTACACGTTTTGTAATCAAGTTCCTAGCCGAAAGTATTCAATATTTTTGTCGGAGTAAGTACATTAAAAGCTGGGGTCCAGTATGTAGATATTTCTTGTGATAAGGTTTGTGATGGGATCCTTACTTGGCAATAAAAGCGGATGCTGAGAATTATAGTTTAGATTCGAATTCCTTATCCTACCTCCAACACAAATAAGATTATCGTCCAAAAATGGTCTCAATTTTCTTAATGCGGATGCTAATTACGTTTCTTTTGTAAGATCCGTATGTCATTCTTAAAATGAGCCTCTTGGTGCAGCACAGCAATTTCAAGGTGATTCGAGGTTTTTAAGTATTTTTTTAAGTAATCTAAGTATTTTTCGTATGAACTTTAATACATACCGGTAGATTGTGGTGCGTAGTAATTTTGACCACGATGAAATCCTATTCCCCAATATATTCAAGGTGGAGTGTTCACTGGTATTTACTGGAAATGTCATAATCTTCATTTCTTGATACTATAAAGAAGTTGGGTCTGTGTCAATCCTCGAGACAAGCAATCACTGGGCTTGTCTTTCCTGCGATGTGATAAAAAATATACGGTTCTAGATTGTCTTGAATTTTACTTATGCGATTTGCAACGAACTTTAGCCGCCGATGAGGGGACGAGTGAATCCAACTCTTCAATCAAATCAACGGTTGAGTCAGAAAATGCGAAAATTGATTTGGTGTTCTTAATGTTTAAGATGGTTGCTTTTTTATATTTTCTTAGCAAAATGAACTGTCGTTTGGTTATTTAAAAATTAAAAAAATAAGTAAATACTCGCAAAGTGATCGGTTTTCGATCGATGTATTTAAATGTAACGGCGTGTCGATGTGCCGATGTTTCGAACGCGTTGTATTTCGAAAATCCCACTTCTGCTTCTATATTTAGTAGATGGGTACCCAGGGTACCGCCGCTTCGGGAACGATTCATCAATTAACCAAAACCTCTCCCATAGGTCACTCCAAGTGGTACGCTACGTTTGGTGACTTAGTGGGGGTGCCCGAAATCACGGCATGTGGTTTTTCCAGGTCTTAGCGGCGGATGGATCTGTCCACCGACTGCGTTTGCGTAAGAGGCTGTTTGAGGGAGACCCTTTGACCTCTTCAGCCAGACTCTCGACCAATCGCCTTGCACCCTAATATGAGGGATGAATTTATACATCTGTCACTCCAGAACTGACCCTCAAATTCCTATTTACCCATCATACTTTCTATTTCACATCCCCTTCTTCCTTTCCCCAAAAAGACCTTTCACATAGCATCCCCAAAGATGACATATGCCCTTAGGAAAATTATTTTCCACAGGATCTTCTGTGTAGAGTTAATATTGAAAAAAAATAAAATACATGTAATATATTATGTTTGGTTTCTTTACGTTCCAGAGTAACTTTGGGCAGTTCGGCAAGTTACAGATGGTTCGCTTATTTCATAATCATTTTCACACAGTCTTCTTGTTGAGTAATATATTTCACACCGCCCGTCTCTCTCTGCATCCACCTCTGAAACATGGCGTTCTATATTCGTTCAACCTTTAACTGGCCGCCCAATGAATCGCCTATAACTTACGTTTGGTCACCCGTGACTCCATCTTATAAGTTTTTTGGTTGCTATTATTGTCGTGTCACTATTTAGGTTTTATTTCTTTAAGTATACGCTTATCTGGGCTTTTACGGGGATTTTTAATACAGAATATAATGAGGTATCGAAAATTATACATAAGTACATAGAGTTTTAAACTATAAAGTAATAATAATAATATTTGGATTGTTTCAAAAATCACCCCGAGAGTGCTGGACAAATGCAATAATATTTTATTTCTTTCCACGGCTTTATCCGACTAATAACTATGGATAATCTACTATTACAACTTATAAGTCATGGCTAAAAATTGCATCCATCGGCACATCGGTTAATAACATAAAACTAAATATACGATGTATCAATGAGGGTTATGCTACATAAAAATGTATATACGATTTATATTATGTACAACCAGATAATATACCTTCCACACTCCCTCCAGCCTCACAAAATACCAAAGTTGGGGTTGCCATAGCCCCACTGGGTCATGACAGTTGTGACCCTTGTACGGTATTAACATACTTTTAAAAATCATTAGTCAATGCTGTTTTTAATTCGCTATATCTATCGACAATTTTACATACACAAAACATATATGGTGGACTATAAAAATTATTTTCAAAACGTTTAAATAGGTAACTAAATTGAAGTTAATTGTAGAATTCATCAAAGAGCTGGTATAGATGACGCTTTATTTTATAAATGAAGTCAGCAAATAAATCAACAATACCTACAATACTTGTTGCCCAGTTAGTGAATCTGACTGGTAGTTGGTTGTGTACGATTTGCAGAAAAACTTTACATAGTTAATAGATCTGATTAGCTATTTTGTCATTATCGTTTCCTTATTTCAAGTGATGTATACATATAAATATTTTGACATTATTGTTTTGAAAATGGCTAGTAGAGTCGTCGTTTCGACGTTTGCTTCGATGTACATCTTTATGGTAATATATTGTCTTTATGTATTTTTCAGATGGTCGGTCCTGGGAATATACTATGCATGGTATAACTAATATAACGAGTGTAGGAATTCAAATTTCATCGGATGGCGTCCTTGGTGGGTTGGGTTAGGTTAGGTTAGGTGTAGCTTGCCAACTGTGTCTACACTCCGTACCCCTGTAACGATCCAAATTACTATTGTATCGTCTGCACAGCTGATGCGCAATTACTGTGTTATCCCGTTACATTGTAGACAGAAATACAATGGGATGATTTGGATTAATGACGTATGGTCGTAGGAATGAAGTGCTTTCTTTGCCGTTTATGCATGATTGCTTTCAAGTAAAGTTTTGAGGCTGAATGAAAATTGGCTGACAGTGAATAAATGAAATTTCCAGAAAAATGTGTTGTTTTGTCTTCAAAATTTTTACCCAAAATGAGAGAATTTAACACTGCTTTCTGCTGTGGCGTGAGACATACTCTCAGTATCACTCTGTTGAAATATCACCAATGAAATGGCTTTAGCCGTATTTGGTCCCCAGATATGAATAGCTACGTAATCAACCTTCCTGTTTCCCGCCTCCTACACTTCCCAATTCCCTTCAGCCTCACAGCATACCTCGTTTGGGTATGCCATAATCACACTGGCTCCGTACAGTGGGAACCAGTTGGGACTCTGAAACGATATTCACATTAAAAGAATTGCATGGTAAAAAATTTCCATTGTGAATTAATTGTAGGTAATGGAGTATTTATGTCTTTTCATTGGGTATGAATTGTTGGTATGTGTTCTATGTTAATTCAACACACGTATGAATGGGCACACTTTTTGAAAGTGATAGGTACGAAACAAAGTCAACCTTCATTTTTTAAATAAAAAAAAAAAAATTTAATTTAAAAAAGGGTTAATCAGGTTATTATTTATTGGCTTCAAGTTTAATTTGTAGAACTCCATTTTTATTATAGAATTGAATAACAGTTATCACTACATATAAATATTTAAAAAAATATATATACTCGTGTGTGTATAATATGAACATAAATTAAAAAATTACCTCAAACTACTGTAACAGTCTTTTATTTATTATTTGATTTTTTTGTCTTTTATTTTTTCCACAAACCTTGCGTTTCTTTTCTTTTCTTTAATACTATTACTATTGATAAGTTACTAAATTTACACGACAAATTCACATTTTCCTGCTATTGTACAACAATTTTTTAGGTTATGATCTAATTATTTAAGCGATAATATCTCACCAAACACAAGAACCTTGTTTCTTTATGGTGAGGAACAGCTATATTATATTTTTTGTTACACTATATGAATCATGTTTTATTTATGTACTTACTATAAAAAAATTATCATGTTAAATAAAAAAAAAAAAAATATTCTTATTTAATTAGGCTTTCAGGCAAGTTTTTTTTTCATAACTTTAATTATTTCATATCGATTTAAAAAAGTGAACCGGTTCATATGTGTTTAGAATTCACCATTGTCACGATATATGCATTACCGTTTTTTAGATTTGTATTGAGTTTCTGCAATATTTCAAACTAAAGAGTAAAACACATAAATTACGTATGTCATGGGGTCACCTCCCAGCGGCACACGCTTGAGCGGGAGCGGCTCGCTCGTTACGGGGTCACTATTGTTTTAGGATAATAACACAAGAAGCTATAAAGCGTGCGTGTATCGTGCAACCTTGCAACTGAATTGCTATCATAAGTGGTTTGACCCCACGCGAGAAGGTAAAGGTTAAATCCACATAGTTATACATAAAATAACAGGTATTATTATGAAACCATGAAAATTGTTTAACCTCCCATACATTTTTAGGAGACAAAGGTACATTTCTGGTAATGAGTAATCTGACTATATTTTAATCCCTCCTACTTCCATTATTATTAGCGGAAAATATTGCTTGTGCAGTGTTGGAGGACTAGCAGTAAATTGAACTCGCCACGCCTGGGTGGGGAACTCGATGCATCTGTTCACTCGGAAACTAACTGAATGAATGGCATCATTTTAGGCCGTGCAAGGAACAATTTATTTGTATGGTTTTTAGTTGAAAAAATATTTAATCATTGAAGATGATATTAACATATCTCAAATGAAATGCGAAACAGAAAAAGAGACAGAAAATAAAAAGGTTACGATGTGAATCCAACCCAAGACCTTTGTCTTTCCGGGACTAGTATTCTAACAACTGAGCTAATGAGACCTCATTACTTTCGGTCATCTTTATCGACATCATACCTCAATTTAAGAATTACTAATTTCATCTTTCATCTCATATTTTTAGGTCTCATCTTTTTGCATGATTGCAAGGTTCTACCCGAATTTATTTGCAATTTAGATATACCCATCGGATATTTGTTTATACTGGACCTCTATTGACTTTTCTGTACGTCCGAAATTAATATTCAATTTTAGTTTATTTATTCTTAAATTGAGGTATAATATCGATAAAGATGACGGTAGGGTATACGGTCGTATGAGTTCGGTGGTTAGAATACTAGTCCCGGTGAGACAGAGGGCCTGGATTCGATTCCTCGATGCGATCGTTATTTTTTTATCGTGTTTTTCTGTTTCGTATTTCATTTGAGATTTATTAATATTATCTTAAATGATTAAATATTACAATAATGTTTATAAACGTCAATAAGTTATTCCAATAAATTGAAAAAATTCCTTACATAACTCATTATCAGTTATTAACACGACGCTCTTAAAGTATTTTAAAAAATTCTTTTTTTTTTCTGTCATTTTCGCCTATTCTTCCCCGCGCCCCCATATGTATCCAACACTGTGATGGGGGGAGCATCGCTTCTCAAACATTTAGATATTTCTATATTAAAAACAGTGGTTTAAACAAAGTAATTTCTTATTAATTTATTAAAACTAAATGCTTACAGAACTTATTAATAACTCTGTTGAATTTGATTTTCCTTTACATAAAAAAATAAATAAATTATATATGAATGTTCTACGAATTAAACACAATTACAATAAATATGTAAAATCAGTATATTTAAATTTCCTACATTCTGTCAATTTGGTTTCTAAATTACTACCCTTTTCAAAGAATTTTTATTTGCCTTTGAATTAATTCATACACGCATGAAATTTCGTCTAATTTTACTGTAAAAAGAAACTTCGCGTTGAAACGTTTTAATGAAAAGCATAAGTTGTTTTAACACGCATCATTAGCATCTATTTTTTTAAAGAATACGCTGGATAAATACACTGTCGACAGCGGTGCTGTGGAAATCTGGCAGCGGTTATGATGTACACACAATTATTATTTTGTGTTTACGATAAAATAATAAGAAAATATTTGAATTTTTCAAATAAAGTAGGTCACATCTGCTATCGGTTTTTCTCTTAGATGTTTTTAAATGGGTAATTTGCAATACAACCGTGGCATACTAAGTACATAGAAGAATATTAATTATATTTAATTTATTCATATTACCATGTTTTTTTTTATTTTTTTTTTTTATTTAATATAATAATTTTTTTTACAGAGAGTATATAAAAATAAGACATGATTCATATAGTGTAACAAAAAATATAATATAGCTATTCCTCACCATAAAGAAACAAGCGTTATGCGCACATGTTACTGAAAGGTTTCTTATTAATGTTTTCTGCACACAAGAGATAAGATTTTCAAAATGAATAAATCATTATTAATAAAATGTACATTTATGTACGTATAAAGCATATGATTTGAGCTTTGGCATCATGAAGTTTGCGTAGTATCAGCGCAACTATGAAACCTCATTTCTAGATATGAAAAACTACAAAAAAGTCGATGGTTATGATGATTTACAAATTGTTCAAGATTCTCACAAAATACTGCTGAAACGAGAGCGGTGACCAGATTCGAATTACCAGATACTTCCCAACCTTCCTCTAACCCATTTCCTTCTCTTCCTGAATCCTTTCAGCCTCACAAAATACTCCAATTGAAATTGCCATAGTCCCACTAGATCTGGATCGTTGCGAGCAGTTGGGATTCTTGTGCGGTATGTATTTACATAAAAAATACCACGGTTTTAACTACTGGATATACCATAAAATAACAGTTCTCTTTGTTGCGACGGTAATACGGCATTAATCAAATTACTATTACGAAATGGTTAGCAAATCATCGATAATTTCCAAAACTACCGAACTGCTTCCAGGTTTGAACTGCAAATTTACACCATGAGTATCTTCCTCACAATACCGAAAAAACGAGATCAAAACGCCAAGGTGTTGTTTCTTTCCAGAAGAGTATTATAGAATTTACAGTCCGTCAAATCTAAATAATAATGGAGGACGTTCCAATCGTTTGTGGAAACACCAAAATGATTCAAAGGAAAAATGATGTAACTTAAAAAAAACACGTTTGAATTTAGCGGTACTTCATAGAACGGGATGGTTCTATCTAAGGAAAGTTAATATTCGAACTTGTTGTTATTTTTTAACATTTTTTAACTTACCACAGGAAAGTTTTTTTGTTCTTGTATTTTGGACATGAATATAATTATTGACTGCTCGCAGAAAGATGGAAGTAACTCCCAGTTTTGGTAATTCTGCAGGAGAGCGATTTCAATGATTTAAATGTTGTTCACATTCTTAGGTGTTTTTTTATTGAAAATATATTCATTTGGAATGAATTTTTTAAATTATTTAGTATTTTGCTAGATTTGGCAGTAATGACTCCCAGAATGGAAGTAATTCGAAAACTTATTTTTCGATTTACTGCTGTCTTACTTGGAGTAGTTGAGTTACTGCTGTCTTACTTGGAGTAGTTGAGTTACTTCTGTCTTACTTGGAGTAGTTGAGTTACTGCTGTCTTACTTGGAGTAGTTGAGTTACTTCTGTCTTACTGCTGTCTCACTTGGAGTAGTTGAGTTACTGCTGTCTTACTTGGAGTAGTTGAGTTACTGCTGTCTTACTTGGAGTAGTTGAGTTACTGCTGTCTTACTTGGAGAAGTATCAAAGAAGCCACTGAATAGATATAAAATCAAATTAAACAAAAAATTGATGTTAAAGAAACACACAATTTTAGCAAAACAAATATGGTAAAAAACATTTAAAAAGGAAGAAGATAATATTAGCAAGTCGAGTACAACCTTACATTTGAATGTACTAAAAATTCTTTAAAATCGGTCGTACTCGGTGTTGCCCTAGGCAATCTGTAGGCTTTATTGACGGACTATATGTACGAAGTCCGGTAATGAACTGATAATAATGCGAGATGTGTGTTTACGGTATTAGCTACTCTCGCCACAACGGTTCTGCCGAGCACACTCCGCATTGACCTTCACCGGTGGCATCTATAATGGCCCATTTCCTGTTCTTTATTGGCTCTTTATTATCAAATAAAGTGGCCCACAGACCTTCATTCCGAACCGATCGCTTGAAACTGAAGCCGCTTTGACTGGATGCATGCATCATCTATCCCAAGAAAGGATTAAAAGAAATGCAACCTAAATTAATAGGTACGCTTCGTATTCAGCGAAAGCGGGGGATTTGAGCACAGAGGCATCCAATCTTTGGTCTGAATTTTTATTCAGCTGTTTAATATTTATTTATCTCCTCTAATTCTGCGACCTTCGTAGCGTTTCGGTTTTGCCATTGACTTCTTAGTCAAAAGGTTGTAGATTTGATCCGTGCACGTCGAAACAATGTATTAACAACGCTTTAAAAAAAAGTTTCTCATGTGTACCCTGTTTAAAGCGGTGATAATGAACACTGATTAAGAAATTAATTTTATTGGGTTCCTATTTTAATGCTTTAATCGAAGCGGTGTATATACTATCAAATTAAAGTAATTAACCCATGGGTTACGATTGTCCGAACAACGACCGGTCAGTAACTGAGTTGGCATCGTGTCTGGGTCTCATCCAGGCGTCGTGAGTTTACCATCACGATACAAGCAACATTTTCCGCTTGCTGTGATGATAGAAAGAGATTTTAAAATATTGTCAGGTTATTCGTAAGCCCGTAAATGTATGTCTTTTAAAAATAATGGTTACCGCTCGAACTGTTGAAAAAATATTCGTCTTCATTCACAAAATAAACATTTTAGCGGGGTGCAATTACATAAAATCTCATTTTATATGTTTAATGGTTGGAGTTGGCAGTATGTGTCAGATTAGGTCCAGATTATGTGATAAGGTTTTATTACGTAGTTTGATTATTTGTTCATTAAATACCTACTATAGTTTGTAATTGGTGTAATCATCTGCTGATTTTTTTAATAAATCATTGTAAAAGGAGTCGTTTATTCGGGACCACATAATATGTCTATGATGGAGCAAAAAAAGCCTATAGCTGTAACACCATATGCCAACTACGACGCCAAAAGGTTCCGATGACTGATCTGATTTCATTGTGAAGAATATTTGTATGACGCATTGTGTGAATTAAAACAAAACTCCCCCAGTTTCATCAGATCAGTTTAGAATAGGTGCATGGGCCGCTTTTGAGTTTTACTTTTACCGTCTGACTGGCCAATGATAAAGATGGCTGGAGAGTATAAATTTGGGTGGTCACTTTTATGGGTGTGCCCATAAAGAGTTTTTATTTTCACAGAATTCAGATAAAAATTTTATTGTGAATTTTTCCCCATCCGAATTTTAGACACATTAAAAAAAATATTCTAGGCATCTCAAATATTTTAAAATATCAAACCCGAGGCTGAACAAATAATTAGATGTGTTTATTTTTACTTAAAATTTTATCACTAAGATGAAGATTGATATGTATTAATTTTTGAAACAAAGTTCTAAATCGTTTATATTTATTATTAGAAATGTATTCTTTGCTCTCAGATAATCGGCTGGAGGGACGTGTATCTAACCACTGAGCTATGGCATTACATTTCATATCAATTGAAGCAATAATCCGCCTCTATTTTTTCTTATCACTATTCTTTTTATTGCTCAACGTTTAATTTATTGACGTGAAGATATTATTAGTTTTTCTAAGTGGGTTTTTTTTATTTCCTTTATTAATGGAGATTTTTCATTAAATAGCGCTCCTACAGTGAAAATATATTGCTTCATAAAAGTATTGTGTTATTAGTTTTAGTCACTAAGCGTAAATAATGTCATTGTCACGCGATATGTATTAGTTTCGTAATAAAAACGATATATATGCGCTAATAATGAAGCGGTATGCTTTCAGTATCAATATTAATTATTGTGAAAATGTCTCTAAATCAGTGATTCATTTATGAGATACAGAAAAATATTTTACAGTAAGTAGGTACACTTTGACTGTGCAACTAAGAAGTTCCCGTTTTAGGACAGTCAAATTGACCGGCTTAATTTATTTTAAATAATATGCATAGATATATAAGAAAAAAAATAATTAAAAATAAATAATATAAACCAATAAACTTAATAAACATTATAAATTTAGTTACTAGGTGCTTGGAAGTTGGTGCCAGAATTGTGATTAGCAATCAAAGATAACATTCGTCAATTTGTAAGATGTGAATAATACAAGAATGCAGCAATAATGGCAAATTCAAATAGCGCAATGAATTTTATAATAATCGTTTATATTTGAAAAATTAATTCATATTTTCTGAAGGATATGTATGTACGCGCTTTTATTAAAAAAAAAAATGTAAAAAGTGATGCACAAACCTTTATAGCCAGATGGCCAATTTATCAATTTTTTGTTGGTGGCGTTGCAAATAAGTGTACAATTAAAAAAATATATTTGATTACCTTACAAACGTCCCGACTGTCCCGTAGTATATATCGATTGTAAATTTAAAAAAAATACTAATACCTAAAATATCGCACTTCGCCAAATTTTTTGATGCAACATCAAAATTTTGTCAGATTTTTGTATTCTCTAAATCGGAATCAATTAAAAAAAAGTAATCATAGAACGCACATCAAAAGCGATGCAGGTAAAAAAAATATTACCTTAATTTCAAAACAATAATGAAAAAAGATAAAAACAGAAGTAATCAAACATTCGATTAGTTGCCATCATCAACTAAAGGAAAAATATACCGATGTAAAGAAAATCAAAACAGAAAAAAAGGTTGATTGGAAACATTGATCAAATAACAACAAAGATGCACTTCACCACAGATCCTTGGAAAACAATAAAAATAATAGAATTTGAACAAAACATACCTCTACACTAAAAAGGCAAAACATACGTACAAAAAAGTTGTCATCAGCAACTCAAGGACAGGATATATAAAAAAAGAAAACGAATAACCATTTAATCGGAGTGCATCGATCAAAGCTCGAAGAAGAGAAACAAAACGAAGGTATTAAAAACAGGAATACAAGTAAAATAAAAAAGAGGATAGTACTACAAGTAGGTACACATTTAAAAATAAAATAGAGATAAAGGCATGGTCACCAATGTATCAAAATATCTAAAATTATGAGACAAGGACATGCATAAAAGCCCCTTAAATTATCGCGCAGTGCTCTACCAAATTTATCCCAATACGCTTGTTGAGTTTTGAAGTTTAAACTTTAGTTCCCAGGGAGAAAGTGATGAGCCTGTGGTCACTTGTAAGAGTGCGTTCGTGTTAGACACCTTAGCCACAATTGACCCAGAGCAAAGAGTTAGGTGAATGTTGCTCTCCCCTCCGGTACCAGAAAACAATGAAGCTTATCCCGGTTCATTGATGATGAAAATACCTTGTGCAGAGATGAGGATAATATTTTGGATGCGCTCATTTAAACGTCGTCTGTCGATGTCCTGTGCGTTGAATCGATGTCGGCCGGCGAAATGGGCCGCATTAGACCGAGTAGTTTTACATTTTAGTGGTGGCTTAGTTTTTGTCAAAACATAATCGTAATATTTTAAAACATTATTATAGTTAGTGATAATGTAACAAATGTTTGAATTGACTATAAATTATGAAGTTGGGCTTTTAATTTCACCGAACCACCGCTAAAGGATAAAATTACCCGGTCGATATCAATTTTGTCAAAATTAACGATTTTTTGTACCCTTATTTTTTTTGTAATAACGAATTTCTGGGTTCATTTAATTTTGACTAGGGGTACCTCTAATACATCGTGAGCATACAACGAACATTGGCCAAGTGAATGTTTTTGTTTTTGGCGAATTGTGATTGAAGATTTTTGCTCTCAGTTTCGTTAGTTAGGATATTTTTTTGTTCAAAGTTTATTTTGTTTTATTTATGTTAAAAATATCCCAACTTTCTATACTGTGAGTTTGTGTATATACAAATGATTTCAGTCGATGAGGGATTTTTGTTATATGCTCACGGTATGTAAAGTACCAACCGCATCTAACTAAACTCCAAAAACCATATCTCGTTTCATAAGTAGATATTCAAAATGTCTTAAACATCACTTTGCGTCCTCTTGACTGTTTGTAATTTGGATATTTTCTAACAAATTATTAAAAAAAAAAAACAAGTAACGGAGATAAGTAGGTACTTAAGCAAGTTCCCGAGATCGTATCTTTATCATTACGTCGAGACGTAATTTCTAATTTATTTGGATATATTTGAAACAAACATTAAATAATACAACTTTCTTAATTTATATCGTCGCTGCATTCATAATATAGCTTATGTGCCGTTTCGTATATTCTGAGATGATCGAGAAAACCAGCTTTAAACAATAATTGCAGACTAGATTTGAAAAAATATTTTTTATAATTATTAGGCAAGCTTTCCAGCTAAACAAATCTATTATTTTGAGCAAATCTAGTCTTTGCAATTATTTTTTAAAGCAGTTTTTCTCGATCATCTCAGAATGTACGAAACGGCACTTTAGCTATATTATATATGCAGCGACGATATGCAAAAATATTCTTTGTACTACTACGTTTATACCACATTTTCCATTTATCCAACAGTCCATTTAAGGCCTTCCTTCCCGATAGTTAAGTAGGCCGTGCCTACACATTCGACATTCAACTGGTAGGCATAGTGATCGCAAAGATTCTCTGTAGTCAGTGACATTACGCTAGCTTTTTGTTGACAGCACGTTTTGCGAATCGATCTGGTCAGAGTCAAGCATGACCGCACCTCACCGGTACTAAGAAAGAAAGATATTTAAACGTGCTCTCTTAAAAATAATTTTTCCGTACCTAACTCAGAAATGAAGAATTCAATTCTAAGTGGGAGAATATTTCCAAATCTCGTGTTAAAATCCTGGTTTTTACTTATTTCAATAATTCATTATTGTGTCCATTTTAATTGGGTAATTATACGAGTAGGTAGATTAGTTTTTTTAAGAATTTCGTATGCTTCATTCTGTTTTAACTCGTTATACGTTTAGTAATTACTGTATTATTGATAACAATTTTTCAAAATGTGCTGTTTTAGAACTCGGCTGTAGTACCATTCTCATTATTTTATGAGAATTTCTCTATTTCTTAATCAAATCACTCCGTTAATACATATTCGTTTAAATAATGAGGATTTCAGCGAATTACTAATTATTTAAACTAATATGTACTAACGGAGTAATGTTATTAATAAATAGAGCAATGCTCATTAGCTGGTTTTAGAATTTACAAAATTTTTCAATTTTATTGCTACAAAAAACTATACCTAGTAAAAATTCAGAGTGGAAGATACTCTCAGTATCGCCCTGGTGAAATACCACCATTCAGAATTGAAACCTCGCTTGAAATGGCTTTTAGCCGTGTTTGGTGACCAGATCTGAATATCCAGGTCTTCCCCACCTTCTTCTTCCCCTCCCTAATACCTTCAGCTTCTCAACATTCCCCAATTGGGAATGGCATAGTCTCACTGGCTCCTGACGGTTGGGAGCAGTTGGGATTCTTGTGCGGTATTCATATATAAAAAAAGGATGCCGAATAACTTTAAAACGGTAAGGAATTTTTATTTTCGAAGAATAATGTGTCTACTGGAGGGTATGTGGGACTATTCCCAAAGTGGCTTGCAGATAAAGATCTGCGAGCCACTTTCAACGTTATTGGAATTTTATGCTTTTTTCGCAAGTACAGCACGGCATAAAATAAAATCAATGCACAACGTAATTGTCTCTAAACCATGAAATCACTCTGGGCCCCAGATAAAGTATCGATAGCAAGTTAACATTTCTGTACTTACATACTTAAAAAAATCACAATGTATTTACTACGGTACATGTGCTTTCACTGATTTATGTATTTAAAGCTTTTACATTAACAATGACATTATCGTGTTTTTAAATGTTGTTAAAAAAGGAAAGTGAAGAAAAGATTTTAAAAAAATATGGGTACTGTGGCAAAAGAATAAGTAAAATGAGGGGTAAAAATCAACATCAAAAGAGAGTTACAGAGTATTAGTCATTATGTTGAAAAGGAAGATAAAAAGAAATTGAACAAAGTTATCTATATATTTATAAAAATCAATTAAAGTTTGTTTGTTTGTCTTCGATGTTCTCTAAAATTACTTTACCGGTTCGCTGAAAACATTACAGTTTGTTTTTATTGCCGGGAAGGTTTAGAGAGTATTTTGAATGAAATCCAATATTAAAAACTGTTGCTATAATTAGTATGAAAAGCATTGAACACGTCATGTTTTATTTAGGTTAGCCCATAGATATAACACTCTGGTTAGCCACAGATTGCATGCAAAAGAAGAAGGTTTTTTGGGTAGAATATTTTCAAAATGGAAAACACGAGTAGGTACCTACTTCAGAACTTTATGATTTATATATATTTTGAAAAAATAAATGTTTGGAATGAAATAAAATATTCAAATGCATGTTTCTTTATTTGGAGATAGTTACTTTCACTCTCAAATCAATTATGGTACCCTAATGACAAGCAAGTATTCACAACTTCTTAACTTTATTCTGAATCCCGAGCAACGCCGGGTACACATCAGCTAGTGTAATATACATATACAGATATATAACCCACATAACGGTTCATTTTATATAATTTATACAACATTTCTACTTTATATTTAAATATGGAATAGATGAAAATATCAACAGAACTGAATTCGTTTCCGAGCCTATGTAACCTTTCTACTGGAGAATTAATTAAATCGTTAGTTTTAGACGAGTTAGCATACAACAGTTCTGGGAGTTTCGTGGTACGATTTGGTAATCGGAACTTTTTTTAAATCACGTGCATCCATGGAGCTTTAACTAATTTGTATAAAAGACACTCATAGTTCTTTTGTAAGATAAGTCGGTTAAATCAAGTAATTTCGTTAAATGGACGTAATTTTTTTGTTCAATGGGTTTGGACACTTTGAAATTGATAAACCTTCGAAGTTTGTGTTGAACTTTCTCAATTTTTAATTGATGTGCTTTGTAGTATGGAGACCAATTTGTGGAAGTATATTCTAAATTACGTCTTAGTAAGGCAGTGGAGGGAATTTTAAGGGAATAGATAGACTTGAGATCTTTTAATGTTCTTAAAGTAAAACCCAAACGTTTCAGAGCTTTATTGTTAAATCAAGTATATGTGGGACAAATGTTACTTTTTCATTAAATAATATTCCCAGATCTTGCGGTAAAACGTTTGTGAAAATCCTTTTTGGGTAACTAAGCAAATATGGAGTATTGTAAGCAATCTTATAAATATTTTGACAAATTTCCGTTCGTCTTTCGAAATTTCCATACAAAATTATGTTTTCAGTTTTAAGGCTATAATACTTAATTAAAGTGAATAATCTTATTTTAAATATCATAAGATATTGTATTATAGTGTACATCTAGTGTGCTTGGGGAAGTAACTTTTTGATTTTTTAATAGATATTAATAATAAAAACAAAAACGAGGCGATTTTAGAGACAACTTTTGACAATAATCGGACGTAGTTATGCAGAAAGCATCCAACCCCCAAAAGATAAAGTTGAGAAAACGGTGTTTGAAAATTTCACAATACAAAGGGCATATTACGGTGTTTGTGGAGTGATTATCAGTTTTTGTATATTGTTATTGCATTCTGAGTTTGGATGTTTTTAGTATAAATATCTGTGGGAAAACATGAAAAATCGATTATGGCAATTTAAAATAAGGAAGATATTTTTGAAAAAATCGCTGAATTGGAAATATGATGAATTGTAAAATACATGTGATGATTGAATAAATAACTTGGACATTTTAGACTTAGGTAAATCTTAAACAAACGTTTTCATGTAACCGGCACAATGCGCGTTTCCCGGTTATAATAATTATATAGACCTACTGCTGAAAACTCCATTGAATCCTCTCTTTCTGATAAATGTATTATTTATGAGAGAGAGAGAGTGAAGGGGGGGGGGGGGGTTAAAACGGATGTGTCAGCGGTATGCCTTTAGCACGTGATCTAATCATCCCCTCCACATCCGACGCGTCGGCGACGGCTTCACCGGTTTCGCTAATATGGAGCGAGTATTAGATTCGACTCCATTAATTTTAGTTCCATGGTGACAGTCAAAAGTAGTTTTGACGAGGAATGAGATATTCGTGGCTGTGAATAATATATTACGATGTTAACTACTTGTATATTCTATGACTTTCGGTTTCGAGAAGCGTTAACGCAAATTGCATGTTTGAATTAAATCACTTTCTCAGTTAAAAGATAATTGCGAACTGATGTTAACTGTTAAGTAACAAGATAATTAATTCATTTATTTATGTATCCAATGCTCGTAGGGCTTTTATAAACAGAATTTATGTTAAATGTAGATTTTATATTTACATTTTATACCGAAATAACTAGCCGTAATTTCGACATTTTTTGTTTTTGTTTATTTTTTTTAAAGAGAAAGACAAATATTCCCTGGTTACGAATAACTTGACAATATTTGAAAATCTCCTACTACCATCAAGTAAGCGGAAGATGTTCCAGGAACGTGTAAAATGCTTTAAAAATAATAATTTTTTCCGAATTCGCTAATCATATCATTAGATAATCATAATTTTGATAAAAATTCTTCTCATTAATAGTAAATGTAAACGCTTTGATGATTAAGAAGCTTTGTGAATTAAGAAATCCCTTAATAATAATGAGTCTTTTATTTACGATAAAAAAAACCCATCTTACAGCCCCATTTTAAATATGTTTTCTTTCACCCCTCCCTCAATCTATATCTCTTCCCCCACTCTTTACTAATCCCTAGTCAATCCCCTACCCCTATTGTGACACCTATTATGTATGTTCTGCCATAATTTTGTAATATTGTTTATTACACATTTTGCCCTGATGATAGGACGGTTGTTCCGAAACCGATCGGCGTCAAAAATAAAAAGTGGTTAAAAAGTTTGATTGTTTAATTTAATTATACATCTCGTTCAATAATAGGGTAGAATAGGAATAGGTACATTGGTTAGTTTAACATTACAAAAATAATTATAATAGACATTTAATTTTACAGAAATATATACCAGATGCATACAGAACTAATTGTTTTTGCTCTGATACAGAATGGAGAAGTTTGGAAAATTTCGAAAAGGTAAACATTAATAATAACTAATTCAAATTGCAAATAGAGTTTCATGTAATTAATTACTTATAGGTACTAATATTTAACATTTAACTTTTATAGAAGTTAGTCAAATGACAAACGATTTATTGAAACTCTGTTACTTCGTTCACATAACTTTAATTATGCGAATCCCACGTCTAAGTTGTAGGAAAAAAAATGTTGCGTTTTCATTACAACTTTCTGAGCTTAATGAAGTGACTTGAATATATGAAAGTATTAGACTGACTTCTACATAGAATGCCGGCATTTCCAGAGGGAAGTCTTTCTATGAACCGCGCCGGGGAAATTGGAGAAAAAAGCTGAAGAGGACGTGCGAGGAAAGGCTGGGACAAAAATTTTGGAGGCCACTGATTCAGTGCAGGACAGGGATACCTGGACGCATCTTGTCGAAGCGTTCGGTCTCTGACGTGAATAGGACAATGAAAAAAATTAAGATTTCAACACAGACGACCACTTTTTTTTTTCAAAATTAAGATAAATGAAAGCATTCAACATAATTCAATTGGGTACAAAAGTTCGGAGTCAAAAAATGTGTTTCAGAAAGATTGAAAATAATCATTTAATTGTCACTTTTAGGCTAAGCCATGCCGTGCCTAGAGGTACCACTATTTGCATATTTATCCTGGGAAGCCGCGAGTACGGGGTTTCGTTTCATGCTAGGACCCTTCTATGTGGATATTGGTTAAAAGCTTCAGAAAAGCATTGTTTGAGGCGATTCATACTTTAAAATGATCTTAATATGGTGGTGTTCACGTACTCTATACGCTGGTTACGGTGAGGATGAAATTCACCAAAGTTTCATTTAATTTGTCTAGCTAGCCCGTCAATTTTTTTTGTTCTTGAAAGGAAAATGGTATGAGGGGTGGGTAGGAATCTGGGGGTCAGTGTGTCTCAGATTGACGGACGTATTAATTCATTCCTCCCACTGTTGGGCAAGGCGATGGATCGAGAGAGTTTACTTGGAGAGGTTAAAGAGTCTCCCTTAATTGACCTCTCCCGATCCGGCCTGCAACTGGTGAGCAGACGTATTCGCCGCTAAGACGTGGACAAACCTCTCCCCATAAACCCTGAAAATCTTGCTATATCATCAAAAGCTCTGGGGCGGTGGTATCCATACCCGACTCCCAAACTATAGAAACTCAATGCAGATTTCGCACAGTGAAGCAGGTTATGTAGCAAAAATAAAATCAGGTATTGAATATTAACAAAATTGAACACATTTCCTTCACAATACACTGGCGCACTCCTACTAGTTACAAAGCCGAAAATCAAACAGGAAAGCATTTTTACCGGACTAATAAAATATTGTTTTCGGCTAATGAATTTCTTTTTTTTCATTAAAGTATTGGCCATTTAGACTGGAAATATTTTATTAAAATTACCTAGGTCCATCCACTTTACCCATTGAACTGAATTTTAAAGAAACTAATGTCTTATTAATTGTTTTTGTGTTTAATTCGTAGAACTCCAATTAATTTTTTTTTTTAATTTAACGTAAAGCAAATATAATAATGTTATTATTAAGTCTGCAAGTATTTTTAGTTTTTATTATTATGACAGCTATTTTGGCGTTTAAGGCCATTTACAAACTGCCTTTAAATGACCTTAAACGCTGAAACAGCTATCACAATAATAAATACTAAAAATAAGGCCTTTAAGGCCATTTACCAACTACCTTTAAATGGCCTTAAACGCTGAAACATCTGTCACAATAATAAAAACTAAACATTCTCGCAGAACTTAATAACATTATTAAATTTGATTTACATTAAATAAATAAAAATGTCGTTAGTTCACATTAAACCAACAAGTTTAAAAGTTCACATTAAACTTTTAAACTCGTTGGTCCCATACAGATCAGTAAAATTGATAATCTACTAAAGAATTTGAATATTTCAAGGTCTTTGATCTATTTCACCAGAACTAAATAAGTTTACGTGAGGCAAACGAACACGCCCTCGATACATTTCATCTTATATTTCCAGTGTTGGTACCTAACATGTCGGCTGATTCAAGAATCTTGATTTTATTTTCGCAAAAATCTATCGTTTCGAAGAAAAAGTATCACACAAATCCGTTAAAATCTAAATTAAGAATATACGTTAATAGCAGTAAAAATTGATGGAGTAAATTAGTGAATTTTCCGAATTTCCAAAGTGGGCGACGCGACGTCTGTTCGTCCACTGGGTTCGTAATCAATCCCCCAGTAATTGCTGTAAACTGGGTGTGCCGCGAGGGGTTACTCAAATCACAATTGTACGGTGTTACGCAGAAACCACCCAATCCACATCCTTATTATTTTTTTTTATTCTTTTATCTATTCACTTTCGGGAAATCGACAGTTTATATTTTACCAGTTTGTACACGACGTGTAGTATATAATAAAAAATAGAACCAATTATGTATTTAATCATTAATGAAAATAATTTTTAAATACACTAAATGAAACATGAAAACGGAAAAAAAACAACAGAAAATAAAAAAAGATTTCCGTCGCCTCTGGGACTCGAACCCAAAAAGTTCCACCACACAACTTTGCTGGCAATTTTGACATGTAAATATTTTTTAATTCTGTAAATCAAATACTGGTGTTTAATCGAAGCGCAAAGTAGAGCGACATAACCTGATTTTTTAATCTAGTTGATACAAGATTGTCTCTGCCCCCTGCAGACCGTGAAATAACTCGTGGGACAAACCCCACCGACACCGACACCGTAACACAGGGCAGTACGAGACAAAATCACAAAACTTGATATTTTCCCAATTCCGGACCTCAGAAGTGAAAGAGGATGCAGCTGATGAATAAAAAAATGCTCCTTTTAAAACTTTTCCACCAGAAGTATCAAAATTCAGCATACAAATAAAATATTTAACATCAGTAGAATCATAAAAATATAACCGAGTAAATAGTTCAGACCTAAATGTTCGATTTTTCTCTTTTTCTCTGTTTAGCGTTTTTTTATCCAGTTAAGATATTTTCCCTAAAAATACATGTAATGTAAAATAAATCCATTTAAGTAAATAAAACTATCAGATGGTGATTGTAATAAAGTCAAAGAACCGCAGTACTAGTTGGTCAGAAACATGAGGGGTATTGGTATAGGATCCGGCTAGTTGGAGGATTACGAAAGAATCCATAAAATCAAAAAATTGAAAAATCAGTGTTTTCTCACCATCGGATCGATAATTTTACTTCGCCTTCGCCTGTCTGCTTTCTTCTTCACTGAATCTTCTGCTTGAATTGAACTTCCCCTTTCACTCCCTGGATCCTGCCATTCCTCTCCAAGCAATGGTCGATAGCCTTTCTCAAGGCGCCCCTACCTAGCTCCTGAGGCGTTGAAGCGGTCGGGTCGGCCACTTCTTTTTCGAAACGTGCGGCAGGTATTTACAGAACATGTCCCGTACAATGACGGATCGCCAAACAACTTGATCGTGGCATACACTTGCAGGACAGGAGTGGGTGTATAAATGTAATCCATTTAAATGGAATAGGTATTCACGACTAAATAATTTTGAACCTCTTGAAATAAAAAAATCTCTAAAAATAAATAAAATCAATATACTAAATGAGCAAGCAGATTTATCAAGTAGCTCAATTTTAAACATGTTCCCCCTTATTCTGCTCCCCTACACCCACTCCTACCCACTCTCTATTTCACCTAACCCACCCGTAGTTGATGTTCTCCCCTCTATTCTGTTTCATCGCTTATTTTAATTCTGTTTGTTTTTTTGTTTTTTTAATTTTTTTTTATTCAGTATGTGTTTATACAACCCTGAAGAAGGTTCAAGCTGAACCGAAACCGGTTGATTTATGTATAAAACAAATATTTTAAATTCATATTTAGAATGTCTCTATTAAATTGGAAAAAAATTACAAATTGTAGGTTGGCTGGTTTCTGCATAACATGGTCCAATTTATCGTTGCTAACGAGAGTGTATTTATATTTACTGAATTATTATTTCTCTTACGGAACTGACAAGGGGTGCAGTTCTAAATAATATGTCACGTAGTAAAAAAACTTCAAACATGATCAGCGCGTGTAGAGGTTTTAACACGAAATAATTATTTGAGTATTTTCACGTGACGCAATAATGTACCAAGTAATTTTGGTTGTTTTTGTGTTTTTTTTTAAACTAGACGAACCTTGCACCCTACTGCTGAGTTTTTCAGTCACCTCTGATCTGGATTACCTATATTTGAATAGAAACATAGAATTTCCTGGCTCATAACAGTCATTACTTTTGTAATCTATGTTTGTATTAATTATTTGACGAGGTGGGTTGTGTCTTGCACACCCCATGCAACCATGCTGAGATAAAATGTTTTATTATTATTATGTATTTATATTCATAAGACTGTTTTCTTTGTTTCAGGTAAGTGTTCAGATGTTCAGTAGAATTCATAATCTTCTTATATAGGCGAAAGGTAAGCTCTTTTTTCTTGTCTAACTGTAGAGTTTGACAGCCAGCCAAAAGACAGTCTTTAGCAGCTAGATATTTGAAAACACCCCGATCTATGGAAAACGTGCAATTCGTTTTTTTTATGTAGATTCCGCTTTCTTAATGGACGATGTGCAATTATTAGATTCTTAAGAGGAACGGCTGCGCGGTCTGTTTCATACAAAACTTAATTTTGGATTTGAGGTGAAAATAATCACCTAAACCTAACAATTTTTTTTACATCAAAAAGTATAGTAAATATCTAGTACGCATTAGAAGTAATTTATTAATTTTTGTTTTACATTATAAAATATAGGCCATTAAAGGAATTGATTTTTCGCGATTTTAGAGGCACCTTCATCAATTATTTGGGGGCTAACGGTGATTTAAAAAAAAAGTTTTACACCATCTACTTATTATTATTATTCATATTTACATATCAAATATTATCTTTAAAAAAAATACAATAAACCGGCAAATAATTTTCTAACTTGCCTCTAAAATTATGAAAATTGTTTTTTTTTCATACTTCATAATTTTAAACAAAAATAAATAAAATACTTCTCATACGTACTAGATATTTACTAAACCTTTAATAAAAAAATATATCTTTCAGTTAGGATGGGTATTTTGGTCTCAAATCTAACCTCTAAATTTGAACCCGGATGACATTTTTTGACAAGTCATTTTTGAAAATCACAATCATTCTCTCAAAACCAGAAGAATAATTTACTTTTTGAACGGTTTTAATGAATAAGAGATGAAAAAGATAGAACACAGATGGTTTTAAGACTTTTTATATAATACCTCGGCTATCCTGTTAGACTGATGCAATATTCAAACCACTTTGAGTGAATTTAAAAGCACTGAGCGCGCTTTAGCTGTAGCTTCATTGATGTATAATGATCAGGCTAATGTGAAATACCACACGCAGGACAGATTCAGATGATTCATCGAATTCCAAACGAGTCACTTGAATTAGGAAATTGACTGAATATTGGAAAAGAAACCGGCTTTACCCATTTCAAAAATGTTATCCCAACGTAACCATCATTTCAAGAATTCATGTAAAAAATATGTATTCAATTCAATATGAAGAATAACTTTAGCATCGCTCCATCCTTTCTTAACTCTTTAAAATTCAAGTCTTATTTATTCGAAAAATTGTTTGTTCTTAATGCGATGCAATGCGAAGTGGTGAAAAAAAAGTGTATTTTTGGTTTGAAAATTTGATCGGTTGGAAATATTACACTGGGGGATTAAGCTAAAAAACATAGTAACAGGTCTATGAAAAATGCTTTGAAGTGTAAAATATCCCTACGAACCCTTTGTGGGATTTGGTTTTATTGTGTAATGTGGCAAATTAAGTATTTTACACGGGAAAAAAGTTTTTCCCTGAAATTTACACAATAAAATAATCTACAAAATGCACGATTTTTTTTTGCATAAATCGAAACAGGCAGGCGTTGAGAATTTCATATAGTGCATGATTTAGATCGAATTCTGCAAATTGGTTTCCCTTAAGAGGTTGTCCTACCTACACATTTTTAATAATACGGTATTTTTAATTGAGCGGAGACACCTTATAACACACCTATTTTAACTTAACCTGTATTAACTAAAAAAAACATATTTTTCATGATTTCACGTTAGCTCAACAAAGTGACCGTATAATACTACCTTATTCACACTCCCAGCTATTAAATCCATTCCAGTATATTGAAGATGTATCCGAGTGGGAAGTAAACTGATTAAAAGTTATCTTTGGTATTGAAAAGTGCATTAAATAGTTCCCTAGGCAGCGAACTCAGACAAAATTGCACTTTTCTCCGTCGCGCGATTTATTGTATCAACTGTGAGGAACTTTATCTCCTGAGCTTTATATCGAGGCGCAAGGTGAACTAAATCCATACGGAGCGAGTCAAACTAAACTCTACCGGGAATTTAAATACATCCTTCTCTTAAGCTAAAACGTCGCACTCAACTTTCACTGAGGGGAAAATACGATGATATATTGAATTTGTACTTCACTCTGAGGCTCCAATGTCGTTGCATCAGAATTAATTTCGTCGGTCTTAAGAGAGATTTAAAAATTATATATATTAAAGTAGCTGTAAATTCTCATACTAAAAATGATTCGTAAAAGATTCATAGCACATTGTGCGAATTAATTCCTGAACAAATAGTTTACCAAAACATTGAATATATTCCGTAATTTAAGAAAAAAAATGTATCATTCTGAAGATGGCCGTGGCAGACTGGAAACGGTCAGGTCCAAAAATAAAATCTGGAAAAAGTTTTAAAATTGTTGTTATTAAGTTTTAAGTATTATTATTCCCGGAGGACTGAACGCGGTTGGCGCAAACAAAAAGTTGTCCAAGGAAGCGAAGCTAGCAGTCCACAATGGAGTGCTGATACCAACCTTGATGTATGGCAGTGAGGCATGGAACTGGCAGAGGAAGGATGAAAGTAAACTGATTGCGGTAGAAATGAGATCTCTGAAACGAATGTGTGGTAAAACCATGTATGATCGAGTGAAAAATGTTGAGATTCGTAAAGAATGCAAGGCTGATGTAAGCGTAGTGAGCAAGATTAAGAAAGGGACGCTTAGATGGTTTGGGCATGTAGAGCGAATGAACGAAGAAAGGAGTGTAAGGAGAATATATGACGCGAATGTGAATGGAAGAAGAAGCCGGGGACGCCCGAGGAAGACATGGCACGATCAAGTGAATCAAATACTCGAGTCGGGCCATGCCAGAAGTCGGAATAACAGAAGAGAATGTATGAGGCGTTGTATGAATGTAAATGAAGCAAGAAGTGTATGCCAATATCGAGTTGTTTGGCGGTCCGTCCTCTCTGCCTACCCCTGCGGGGAAACGGCGTGATGGTTAGTTAGTTAGTTAGTAATACAGATTGTATCAGCACGTAGACGACAAACTATAACCAATAATTCCTCAGCTTATTTTGAACCTGTAGATTGTAGATGATATTTTTGTCTCCGGTTGCATTTTTTTTCACCGAAAAATATTAAAGTAGCTATTGGACGGTTGGGATCGGAGTGGGGAGTTGGACGGTTACTCGTCTGTGTGACCAGTGACGGCAAGTGAAAGAATTTAAAAAAAAATAAAAAAAATTGTACCGAAAAATTTATTTTTATTTTTTATTTGTAATAAGCCCAGGAATTGCTGGTGAAAAATTGTAGTTTACGTTCTAATACACCGTGTACTAACTTCATGGTGGTCCTGAACTGAATACGTTTTTACTGCATAAGACGTCCCTTTTTAAAACAATTTTAACATCTCTTGCTATTGGAGCTATATGAAATTACCTGTTCTATATTATTGGTAATCAATCTATATAAACATTGCCGAATAAGTACTCCTAAGTCACCTGACACAATGTTAAAGTATTGTCAAGATTGCAGTTAATGAGGTAACATGCTTGATAAACGATATGGTGGGTACCTACGTGGTATTTAAGCCTACATCAATATTGTTGGAGTTTATGCACATTTAAAATCACTTGCTTCATTCAGTCCGCCTCCATTCTATGCAAAACCTGCCAACACGTAAGCTACCTGCCACTGTTAGTGTTTTATTTTACCTAAATTTGCGTGGGTACAAGTAAAGTAAGGTAACATGTCTAACACGTAATATTAATTTACTACGCGTGAGTCAAAATCATTTAATTAAACTTTTCGTAGATCTGTGGAGATGTCGTTATTTTGAAACTAATTGTCATTTGAAGGGTTATGTTTTTCGATATATAATTATGGTAATGGGCATAATGAAAATAATTATATAATTGGAGATAATAGTGAGAGCGCAAGGTTTAAGTCCACATGTGGGCAACCTGCGGCCCTCGGGCCGGACCCAGTTTGTGGAACGTTTTGATCCGACTCGCGGACGTAACTAATTTTGATCATACCAAAAGTCGTTCAGATTTCAAAACATTGAACATCGAAAAGAAGAAGAAGAAACTACTTACCACCGAATGTTGCCATGAAAGCTGGTGTTACAACTCAAGTGCTGCCATTCCTAACGTTTTTGTTGATCATCTTCTATACCACTTCTTTTAAATGTAGGTTTCCCTTCAATAACTTTTATCATAGCTAAATATGATTTTTTAATTTTTTTATTGTATGTATTTTCCATTATCAATTAATAGAATTAGCCTATTACGCTATTACGTAAAAAAATATACCAGTCGGAAGGGTGAGCTAGGGATATAAAAAACATTTTTTCAGAACGTGAAAATTGCAAATGAAAATTTATGATTATTTCTCTTCCTGTGTACGAATGTTATTTTTTAAGATGATTTTTTTCGATTGTAAAAATACATTACAAAGCTTGGAATGATTTCTTTCCAGAGTGCAAAGAATGTGATTCCTTATATTTCAGAAACAATAATGCATGTATTCGGAATATTAGAAAGTGCGCAAGCATATGATTCTTTAAAATGAATTATTGTCATAATAATGTCATCCCAAAAAAAAATTATAAAACTTATATAAATGTATTGAGAACATCAGAAATGTTTTTCTCATGGCCTCGCAAGAATGTGAATCTAAAATTTTTTATTCGAACATTAAGGTTATTTAATTTATAACACGGAAACAGTTTCTCTTCCGTATTTTTATAAATAAGTTCTGGTTTTTAAGATGATAAAAACTTCAGTAAGAGCATGGTAAAGGTTTCCAGAAAGAACTCTTAAGAACGTGATTATTTGAATATGACAACATCATTGTAATTAATCGGGCCATGGAAATGGTTTATTTCTAGAGGTAGCAAGAACCAGAGTCTTTCAAGTTATTTTGATGATTTTCTTTGGATTCAGAACATGAGAGAGAATGGCATCTATTTCGACGACTCTGAGCATTTTCAGCAATAAAATTAATTTTTGGGATGTTTTCCTTTAGAACAAATGAATGTTATTTTGGAGTACGCAGATAACTTAAATAAATGCAATTAGAACTAGCAAATTTTCGAACAAAGAATAGAGGAAGAACAAAGGAATGTTATTTTGGAGTACGCAGATAACATAAATAAATGCAATTAGAACTAGGAAATTTTCGTAAGTGTTTAGAAATGTGATTTTTAAAGATACAAATTTCTTTTTGAGGACATTTACATTGCATACGGAATATGGGAATGACACAATTTGTAGTAAACCATTCGGATGAAATGCAGTTATACAATTCTTGTGCCAGATCATATGCCGCATAATTAGAAAGAAAACCATTTGCGTGTTCCGATTGAAATGATTTGAATTTGTGGACCCAAGTGCAGATTCACTCAAGTTTATTAACTAATTAATTCCGATTGCCATGTAAAATTCAAGTTGCGAACTCTTCTGCTGACGCTATTTGAAGGAAACCCCTCAAAAGTTGCGAGTATAAAGGTATACTTATTGTTCTATATCATATACTGCCAAATTAGACAGAAAACCATACACATGTTCCGAGTGAAATAATTTGAATTTGCGGAATCACGTGAAGATTTAAAAAAATGTGAACGTGGGTTGTAAAATTCAAGTTGGAGACCCATCTGTTGGCGCAATTTGAAGGAAACCACTCTGATGTACTAAACGATTCTTGTTCAGATCATATGCTGCAAAACAAGTGGACCTATAAATTTGTTACAGTTTGTATAATTTATGTAGAAAAGATTATGTTATTATATCAAGAATATTTCGCGACCCCCAAATATGCCAAGTAATAAATAAGTTTTAGAGAAAAGAAAGTGTGTTGTCATCTCTCAGGAGAACCTCCAACTACTTTTTTGTACTTTTGAGTGTCTGATAAGTACCAGATGATTTTAAAACTCACACGACATTTAAAATCTCCATCCAACTTTGAGGTTCGCCAATCAAGCTTAATGACATGACTTTATTTTGCGTAAAAATAATTTGTTGGATTGGTTCCGCTTACAACTCTTTGTATCCAAAGTGGATTAACACATGACATTTTAAATCTGATTTAAAAAAAATATATATATATAAATGATATGAAAATGGTTTCAATCCCAAGTGCGTCAGCGTGTTTCTTGTTAAATATGATTTTCAAAAACACAATCACTGCAATCGGAACATGAAAATGATTTCTTTCTAGATTGCGTCAGCACGTGTCTTGTTAACTTTGGTTTTCGAGAATACGAATAACTATATTCAGAATACAAGAGTGGTGTTAATCCAGAGTGCATCAGTGTATCTTGTTAACTTGGATTTTCAAAAACTCTAATTGCATTCGTAACATGAAAATGGTTTATGTCTAGAGTGCGTCTGAACGTGACAATTACCACTTTTTGAGAACACATATAATTCGTATCACAAACACATTCAGAACATTAAAATGGTTTCTAAACCGATTGCATCAGCATGTATCTCTTTAGCTATGATTTATCTTTTTTTTAAATAAGCATTCTTGGGTTACGAATAATCTGACAATATTTAAAAATCTCCAGTTATTATCACACTAAGCGGAAAATGTTGATTGTATCGTGATGGAGGACTTAGCGAGCTGAGGAATCAAACTCAGGACGTGCTACTAATTCATCCAACTACCAACTCATCATTTTTTTGAATTACTACATTCGAAATATGAGAATGGTGTCAATCCAGAGTACGTCAGCATATGACTTATTGAATAATTCACCACTTGAGAACACAAATATTGCATTCGAAACATTAGTATTGTTTCAATTTAGAGTGCGTAAAAATATGTCGTTACGTTTGATAAACTGTTTTTTTTTTAATTTACAGCGTTTTGCTGACTACCTTACGCGATGGGAAATGTGGTGATGGGATGTATGTGTGGATGGGTATTTCGATATGTCGGCCCGCGACTCGGAGGACGAATTGCAATCTGGTCCCAGATATGAAAAGGTTGCCCATGCCTGCTTTAAGTCATCATTAACTTCATCAGATCATCTCTGTTCTCTCATTCGTTATGGATTTTAACCAGAAAAAGGGCGGCAGTTAATTTTAAATGTATGACATTTTTATTTTTTAAGACGTTTAACGATTATTCCTCGAATAAAAAATTATATGTATTTTCTCCTTTCAGGAGGCCCCGAATCGGTACCTTTTTAATGTTTTTTTTTAAATTATTTTATTTATTTATTAATGTCATATTTGGAGATACCGTATTGAGTGATTTTATAATTAGCGTACTAGCCGATTTTTTCCCGTGATTGATTGGTGTGCATTTAATAAATGATTTGGAAACGCTGGAATGTGCGTGCAGCAATTATTAACACAAAAATAAACGTTAAAAAATAATCTCGGTAATAATATTGGTAAGACGAAAATAATGTGATTTCGATGCGTATTTAACACGTTTTCAAATATTCGTTATCCGCAGCGGAAATTGCCATAGTTGCCGCCTTAGTGATGAAACGATAGCGTGAAAAATCGATGTTGTTTTCATTGCTGTTCATTGATGAATAAGTTTTTTTTTACTAGGAAACTGTTGGTTGTGTTATATTGGATGTATTTTTGTAATGACACAATTTGATGTGTGTAATTCAATAATACACGTTAATAAACAATTAATTTGTAAATAATCTTATCTCTATTATTGTTTTAATCATTCGCAATAAATTTATCAGGAGGTGTGTTCATTTTAAGATACGCTGACAAAATATATTTTGTAGCGATACTGGTTAGGGTCCTAAGCAAAACATAAACACCCTCTCCATGGCCACCTCCACGAGAATATAAATGCTCAGTTACACTAAACGACCCTGAGGAAAATATTACCGCCCAGCCCGCCTCCCGAACGTCTCACACCCCAGACTGTTCCAAATTTTGCATACGTCGTTACTCTTTAGGACCTGCGCAAAACAAAGGCTACAATTATTGAGTTACTGTTTAGAAAATTAGTTTATGAATAAACTGTTGCTTAAAAGGTACTCTCTATTTTGATGGTATCTGTGAATCTTAGAAAACGCCCTTTGCGAAAACCATTGCTCGGCAAAGTTGAAGACGTCTATGGCAGAGCGGTAAGCTCAGAGCAGTGGATCTACTATGAAATTATGGAGTTTATGATTCGAAAATCACCAGGTGCGAATTAATGTTCTGAGATATTATAGGTTTAACAATGAGCTTTATGGGCAAAATGTATTTCCCTCTTGATAGTACATATTATAGAAAGACCTCTGCCAATTTCCATGTACAATACGATTGTATTATAGCCAACAAAAATTCGCACTATTCAATTACATTTAAGGTTTTTTTTTCTATGAAATACCCATGTACGTATAAAATAAATGGATTTTATCAGTCAGTAGTCAAATTTATAGCTCTGATAAAGTTTTATTTTACGTTTTATTAAACGTTTCGTATTACCTAAAAATAGTTCCGTGATTATCGAAATATAGACTCATTCAGTACCTGCACAGGTTATACATACAGGTACAAAAAAATGAGAGTAAAATTATATAATATCACGAATAGGAGGAAAAAAGTCCTGGAATTGAGAAATGTTATTTTTAACGTATTTTCTAAAATTCAATCATAACCCTTTTATTCAAGAGGTCTTTGTTACGACTTCCTTTTCACCCGTAAACCTCTCCCTGAAGAAAAATTCAATTTGCTTTGGAAAATAAAACATTCAGATGTTAGAAATGTTTTCAAAATATGCTTTGAACAATAATACTATTTCATTTACAGTTAACTATTACGATGGAATATGTAAGTACAAGTACTATTAAGTGAAACGCTTTTAGGCTTAAAAAGCGGGTCTTTATGCATCTTAACTTAACTTCCTCCACACAGCATCCCCAAAGGTGACATAGGCCTCGAGGGAAATTATTTCCCTCTGGCCTCCTGTATACATAAAAAAATATTTACATAAAAAAATAAAACTGTATTTAGGAAACCGGTCAGCTAGAGGAGAAAAAAAACTC
>JAHDVE020010586.1:0-21631 GCA_022606495.2 Halesus radiatus | reverse complement strand
AATACATGTGGCACCTAAAGGGTTAAGAGAAAGGGAGATAGAACGGGAATTATGAGCCCGTCATTTTGTTCCCAATACCGAACAACTAGAAACGGCATTTAAAAAACAAAACAATGTTTGCAAAATAATGTCAATATCTGTTATATATTTATGTTTGTATATTTATTAGAACACACGATGATGTGTGCTAACTCACGATTAATACATAAATAAAATAAATTCATTACTTGTACGAGTACACGGTTTATCTACACTTTAAGGATTTTAACGTAATAAACATTGTTTATGATATCTTGTACGAAATCTCTCTATGGTAAATTGGGTCATACAATAGCTGCAATGCGTCTAAAAAATCTCCCCCTAGGATACGTAATAATGTCCCTCTTCTGCTCTCGTTCGAACATACTCGTCTTCAATACCTTGACTAGGTAACTGTGTTACTTCCGTACGTATCGCACCAAAGTTACGTTCGAACCACATACATACGTGTATATCTCGTGACCAGTGACGTGCGCAGATTTTTTAATGGCAGTAGACAGTCGGAAAAACAGCGAATTAATTGATATTTAAAAAGTTTATCTAAATGACCGTTTCATTTATGCATATTACGAGCCAATTACTCGATATATAAACTATCCACATTTTTTCGACCCCCCAAGAAAGAAAACCAACATAATATCATAATTTATTCGTGGGTAATGGTCATTGGCGTGTATTGCTCCACGACCAAAGGTAGGCTGTGTGAATTTATTTCAAATTCGGGTATAAATTGCACATTTGCTGATCCTGTACAAATCACTAGAGACCTGAAAAATTCGCGTTATTTTTTTGGGAAAGTGGTGTTATTTGTCTGTTAAATTCGGTATAAATCGCACGTTGAATATTTGAAAATGGCCATTTTATTATCATCTTCAGCCGATTGTTGTGCTCAACTGAATAAATGAGCGTATATGGAAAAAAACACAATTCTATTAGAAATTTGCCATATCTTATAGACTCCAGGCCACTGCTAATGTTGTACTAATTAATAGCTATACCAACAAATGGCACTGATTGCTGCATTTGTGATTTGTACCGAAAGGCACGGCCTTTTTCGACACTAACACAAACAAGTATTCTCTTATATTCGCATTGCGCAAACATGTACATTTTTTGTTTAGAATACAGTCAAGATTTGAATATAACATGCGCGTCATTTTACATACTTAGTTCCTGCTTTTGACACGTATAGTAGGACGGTCGGTGGGGAGCGCCCAATGCTGCGATTCATAGCTGGAACTTCGACAGTATTTTTTAAAGCGATGTTTGATTTCTTGCAATAATAATACAATATAATATAATATAATAATACATTTAAATATCATTTATATTTTCATGCAAGTAAGGTAGGGCAGGCAATGTTTATGTGCCTATTTGGAATGCACGCCTCTGGTCGTGGAATTGGAATGTTCAGAGCATAAAAGGTACCCCTCTTTCGGTTTTAACGTTACAAAGAACTTTGAAACGGAATGTTTGTGGAATATTCTAACGTAAAAATATTTCGGTGTTTTGTGGAAAGGCGATACTGTTAGCAAGGCGCATAGTAGTTATCCTAATACAACCCTTATGACTTGAGATCGTGCGGTTTAATGCCATACCGCACAGTAGTCGTTGAACACATTAACGAGTCCTAAAAACGACCCATTTCCGTGCGACAAATAAAAACAGTGCACAAATTATGATTCCAGTTTGCCGAATGGGTCTATGGTATAAGCTTGCTCTTCTCATCTGCCATCGCATTTTTTACGCGAAATTCGCAATTTACGGATAAATAACACCGAATTATCTTTATTTTCCGATTTTTTTTAAATAAAAAAGAAATATTGCACGTTCAAAATATTTTTTGTTTATGTTTTTGACAAGCTTGAATAGCCATAAAATGGAGCGCACCTAAATTCAAGCTGAAAACGCCGCACACCGTTATTCTAATTTCGATTTACAAAAAAAACAAACATGCATCATTTTTGTCGTAAAATACCACTGTTTTGCTGAAAAATGTACCCATTTTCCCAAAAACAACGAGAATTTCTCCAAAAATTCTCGAATTTCACCAAAATAACGCGAAAGTCGGCAAAAATAATGCGAATATAACAGACAAATAACACCACTTTCCCAAAAAAATAATGCGAATTTTTCAGGTCTCTAGTGATTTGTACAGGATCAGCAATTGTGCAGGTAACTCTGTAGTATCTTAAGTGCCTATACAATACACTGCATCGAGAACCATGCGTGATATCTTTAAATTGATTGAAATTTGGAAATCTGTTACATTTTAAAGCACCCTCTGTATTTTCGTTATAAATGATGCTTACATCCAGAAGCAAATTGCTTCTCGGATTAAACAGCCTAGTCCTATTAAAGCGTCACAATGCTTCAACAAGATGGTTGATCCATTTTTTCCATTACTCTAACGACATTTTAATGTGGTTTGCAGTGTTTTTCTTTATAGGTTCAAAGCACGAACAAAGAAAATACAAATGGTGCGTAGAATTTTATAGGAAAAACCCTTGAACCCTTAAATAATAAAAGCCATAACGTCGAAAATAGCACGCGTCGGTGCTCGTACACGAAAGAAGTGAAAATACATCGTAAGTGGGTTTCATTAGGAAACTTCAAAATTATTTAGGATACTTTAAAGGGATTCTATTCTATGATTGCTTTTACTTGATTTTTAATCAAAGTAGAAAATGATAAATTTTCTTTGATTCCCGACTTTATATTATAAATTAATTTCAGTAGCAGTTAGTAACTTTGATTTTACATCACCTTTATTTTGCCAAGGTTTAGCGTGTATTCATGCTTTATCTTTAGCTTTATCGGGGCACTACAAAAGATTTTTTGTGGTCGGTCCTGCAGATATATGATCATAATATCAACCGCACATGAATGATAGGCAAGACAATATTCGTCTCTATCTTCTTCTAGTATTCAAAGAAAAATGTCCCGGGCGGGCGGTGTTCGTTTGTTTGTTTTGTATGCAAATCACAGTTTTATTACGAGCTTGATGAAATTTTGCACACTTGACTTTAGAAACAAGAGGATGGTCACTGTCTACATGAGATTTCGAAGAATCACCCCATTTCCCCTTTCTACCTCTTAAAGCAGAATTTTGGTACTTCTTGGTGAAATTTCGTACATTCAAATAACAGGAAAATGACTGGGAAGGAGTAGGAGTAGGAATATGGGTAGGGGTAGGGGCAGATGCAGATGCAGGGGTAGGGGTAGGGTAGGGGTAGGGGTAGGGGTAGGTGTAGGGGTAGGGGTAGGGGTGGGTGTAGGGGTAGGGGTAGGGGTAGGGGGTAGGGTTGGGGCTAGGGGTAGGGGCTAGGGGTAGGGGTAGGGGTAGTGGTAGTGGTAGGGTAGTGGTAGGGGTGGGGTAGGGGGTGGGGGTAAGGGTAGTGGTAGGGGTAAGGGTGGGATAGGGGTGGGGTAAGGGTGGGGGTAGGGGTAGGGGTAGGGAGTAGGGGTAGGGGTAGGGGTAGGGGTAGGGGTAGGGGTAGGGGTAGGGGTAGGGGTAGGGGTAGGGGTAGGGGTAGTTTTATTTAAACAAAACATAAAACATATAAGATGTGTCAATAGTCGGTACAGAATGGGAAGAAAATTATCTGACACATCTTCGAGTAGCTACAATAGCTAACTAAACAAAAAACCTTTTGATACATTAGCATGGTGATATTCTACAACAAATCAAGTTACTGTGTGACCACAATTAATTTTTGTACACGGTTGACATTTGTCACATGAGAAAGGGTCGCTTTAACGACGCGTTCTTGTGTTTAACAGATCGACTATGGAATGATCTTTCGGCCTCTGTGTTTCCTTCCTCCTACAACATGGATCTCTTCAAAACCCAGGTTTGTTCCTACCTATACTTTTAAAGACCCTCCACACAGCATCCCCAAAGATGACATAGGTCTCGAGGGAAATTATTTCCCTCGGGGCCTCCTAAGTGTAAAGTCGAAGTTTAGGAAAAATCTATTTAATATCTTACTCTAGCTTGGAGAGACCTCCATTCAACGACGTATATAGGTAAGCGAAGTTGGTGAATAGTGAATAGTAGTGTACTACATACCTAACTATAAGCATATGCCACTGCATTCCACTAGGTGCCAAGCAGCATTCCACTAGGTGCCAAGCAGCATTCAAACTTGATTCAGTTTGTTGCAGAGAACGGAAAAGCGGCGTGTGACAGGAGGAAATTCAACTGCATAATTGAATTCAGCAGAATCCAGAACGTGAACGAATTTCACATCGACCGTTTTTAAGTGTGAAGCTTGTTCCACTAAATCTCAGTCGATGGCCCATTACAAAGCTGAAATTTCGTACTGCTGGCAGAGTATCAATTTTTCGCAAAGCGTATCGGGGATTTTTCCGAAAATGTTCGATATGTTTCCCAACGGACCTGACAAATAGGTCGGTTAGGAGTGAAGTTAATATTACCGGGGGATTAACGGGTGTCGTGTCTCCGTCAGGGCGCGCAGATACCATGTCTTCTAGTGTCGTTAATTTCCGTTGCAGAAAAAATACTCGGTTAAGGGTATCTTATTTCATTATATTTTCCTTGATGCTCTTTTTTGTCGAACTCGTTAAAAAGGTTTATTCTACAAACGTTTATTTAACTCACTGCAAGGTGTTCTGCAGGGTGTCAGGACGAAAATACAGTATTAGAATTACGTACGTATAAAATTACATGTGGTCGTAATTAATTATGCATTGAGAGAATTACACTTACTGGAATTATACACATAAAAAAAGTTTCTTAATAGGTTTACATTAATGTTTTGGTGTTATAAATGTATTTCACATTGGAAAAAAATTGGGTTTGACGGAAAACCTACCTAATTTATTATTTTGGCCTAAATTTGTAATTGTAATTAGGACACTTTGTTAGATGAGTACTATTTCAAGTTACTTCTAATTTTGAAACTGTCAATTTATGGTGGAATTCTAGTCTGAAGATACTCGTGATATGGCGAAACCGGTCCATTCTAAAATAAATAATTTGAAAAAATTTACAATGCGAAAAGTCCCGTTAAACTTCGTTAGTTTCAAACGTCAAGCGCTATATTATAAAATTTAGACAAAGTTTGTTGCGATGGTGTACAAATACTGAGTAATAAACTTGTAATTTCACGTGACACTCATTATGAAAATTCGCCACCGTTCGGGCAAAACCAACCCCGAAAAGGGCAATTTTTAGTTGAGTACTTCACCCGAAGCGAAAAATGATATTCTTTAAGATGCAAAGTGCGTTAGTTAATAAAAAGATGCTTAAATCCGAATTATGAAACAACAAAATCTTATTCTTCCATCACCTTCAAACCTTCAAATCGCGTTATCTTAAATGTGTTTTTTAAGGCTGGTTGACTTTTGCCTAAGCGGCTACGAAATATCAAAAGGAAAGTGATTACTGAATGTCAAGTTCAAATAATCAGATATCGATTAATTCTCCCTTATTTCGAAACTTCCTATTTCCTTAGTTTTCTCGAATATAAAATTTATTTAACATAAACTTAAAAACTCTAAAATTGAAACCAATTAAAAAATATATTTTTTTGACTGTTATTTCAAAAGGCGTAATTTAAGTGAGCATAATTCTCTCCACGTGCAATTACGTCCACGTGTAATTTCGTCCTTGTGTAATTCTGCAGTGTAATATACGAGTAGGTACGTGAAATTCACGCCTATGTAATTTCATCATGTGACCGTTCTGTATAACAAAAGAAAAGAAAAAACTTATAAATTGAGCAAGAAAAAATATTGTTTTGGCGACATGAATTATTTAATTAATAATTATTTCCTACATCTCTTTTTTTTGGTATTCCAACATCATAAATATTAAGAAAAAAACGCTCTTTTGTCATGAAAATTGCACCGTCTTTATTTTTTAAGCGTTTTGTAAGAACAACAGTTTTGAATAAATTATATTAAAGCAGTACTCAATATTTTCGAAATCTCACAAAGAATGTTGCATTTTTTTTGGTATAAACTGCCAACTTTTATAGCTATAGTTTAAGACAAAGTTAATTTAAAATTTTCATAATATCAAAAAAGCTTGCTTCATTACAATATTTTTTAAATTATAACAATCTTTTCGTGACAATATTTTTTTAATTTATAACAATCTTTAGCGCCATTTTCCTATAAGATCTTTTTTGAAAACACTTAAAAGCACCACACTTATGTTGATAAAGATAAGTGTGTGGCTTTTGTGTTTTATAACTTCTCTAAAAGCGTGTTTTTACGGCAAACATTTCTCAGGGCTGACTTTTATAAAAACAGAGCACCTTATCGGCTGGGAAAATCGACTGGTTATTTGTCAAGTGGCACGCACCACCGAATAACAATAAACCATACTTAGCCCGAACCATTATATGCCTTCTATGACGAATATGTTCGTTATTAATCTTGCCGGTTTTACAAAATCGTTGCAAATGACTTTTTTGAAAAAAATATTACCATAATTTATTATGCCGCCTTTGAAAATTGTTTTTATTGATATTAATTTTTGGAGTGTCTATAAATAGAATTGATCGCATGGGTTCCTGAGAATTTGGCTGCAAAACATGGAATTTCTTGGAACGAAAAAGACGCCCCTTAAATGTAATTGAGACCCGTTCAGATTGGGATTGCTTTGATTTCACGGTGAAGTTGTTCGATTCAAAGGACCCAATTGAGTTATGCTTATTTCCGGAACGTCTTATAATAATCTTAATAATATTACGAACAAACGAACAACACACATATACCAAATATCTACAGACTAAACCAATATACGTATAATTTCTACGTCGGTGGTCCCTTCACTGCCATTTTACAGTGCCCTTGGGGTGATTTTTCACAAAAACGGTATCAAGTAAACAAACAATTAGAATAAAACGTAACAAGTCAGAAAATTTTATTTTGTTCGGTTAAATTTATTAAACAAGTACAGAAACAAATTAGTCACCATTTGGTGAGGGTAGTGGGAGTGGTGATTTGGAGGGGGGTGGGCGGTGGGGGGAGTCAAAGTTACTAGGGAACATGGTTAACAAAGGTGATTTGCATGGAGCTATTATTTTGTTTAATAAATTAATTTTAGATTTAATTTTTTTGTTAATTTCTAAAGTTTCTAAGGCGCACAATTTAAAATATTGCTACATAATGAATACCGAAAAAATACAAAGAAAATTATATTATTAGTAAGAAGTTATTTAGAATACAATAAGGAACTTCAGTGAAAAATATAATGGCTTTAAAAATACATATCATATAGATAAGCAGACGCCGATTCGGAATATATAACTTTTATTGAGGGAAATAATTCCCCCAAAGCCTATGTCATCTTTGGGGATGCTGTGTGGGGGGTCTTTTAGAGGATAGGAAGGAGTGAAGACTGGGTCTTGAAGAGAGACCCATACCGTAGGAGAGAGGAAACACAAAGGCCTGTAAATCGTACCATATATATAATAGCTATATAATGATCTTTGATATTGTAGCGGTTCCTAATTAGAACTATTTCTAGACCCTGATATCGCGTCGGGGTCGCCAATGTAGAGAATGATGTCTATATGTATAGCCGACTTATTGCCTGGTGAAGGGATGTATTAAAACGACTCGAAATATTAATTAAAATATTATGATCGACCGGTTTTAAAAGTGAACCGCCTTCGTCAATACTATATTAAAACAAGATAATAAGATACAAAATAATGACAGACATACATGAATATTTAGGTGTTAGAGTGTGAGGGGAAGGGGAAAGGGGTAATTTGGGATTTTTCAGGAGGAACCGAGCGGTTCATTAGAAAAATATCTAGAATAAGACTATATGATAAATTTGCGTAGTTATTCCATATACTAGAATTAATATTTAGGGATTTTCTAATGTCAAGTCTGTCATTATTTTATATCTTACGTTAGTTTTAATATAATACTGATGAAGAAAGGGTACTTCCGAAACCGGTCGATCATTATATAGCTGGGCTGTTGAACTCAAGAACGACTTTCAGAAACGACCTGTTCTCATATGACAAATGTCAACCGAGTACAAATGGAGCGCGTTTGACGTGTTTCCCGACTGTGCACCGGTACCGAAAGGATCAATGACGCTAGTTCCTCAGAGCATATTCCATTAAAATACTGGTAAAACAAGGACAGCATTCCCACCTGATGTCTGTGCTCCAAATATTTCAATCTGTTTGTTAAGATAGACGAATCTATCAAACTGACCGCCGTTTCTGCACAGAGTCAAAAGTTTTTTTTTCAGATATTTTGAGGCTCCCGACCAGAGATGGCTGTCAAATTCTGCAGTAGGGCGCACTTGCGATTTGTACAGGGTCAGCAGTTATATACCATTAAAGTATCTGTGGGCTCTGTACAGTACGCCCAGCTTCTGAGAGGCACCAAGCATATCAATTGGATATCTATCTAATGACGTAAATGCTATCAAGGCAATGAATTTATATGTGTGGTAAATACCTAAACTATTTTAAAGAATTATATTGTTTAGATTTCGTGAAAATAATGAGAAGTGGAGAAGAGAATATTTTCCTTATTTTTATGAACGCTATATTAGGGTCATTAGTTATTGTGTTTGTCTCTAGTTGCTCCAGTAAATTTAATCTAAGACCTTTTCTTTATATTTGTAAAGGTTTAGGCTGGTTGTTGTCAAGCGACACGTGATATTCACTAAAGGCCTATTCACATATAGGCGATATTCGCTGCCGCTGTGGATAGCGGAAAACATGAAGTGGTATTTCGCCGAGTATTTTATGCTAATATTGCGAATTTTGAAAAAAAAAGATTTTATTATAAGAGCATCGTCTTTCCGGTGTGGGTAGCGTTACAGTGACATGATCAAATTTTAAATCATATATGCCACTATTACCGATTTTAGGATTTCCACTTTTTGAGTTTTTGAGGCTTGTTCCTATATTATTAATGTACTTTTAAGATTTGTAGTAGATTTATCATGTGAACCCTTTAAGAACTGAATTAATATTCACACAGGTTTGCTTGATAAACACCGGAGAGATTTTAATTGTGCTTGCTTAGTATGTATGCAAAGTTATTTTGAGTTAACATTAGGTCTTAAATGATTAACGCTTCTTCAGTTTTGATTTCCTGGTGAGTTATGCGAATTTTTCTAGAAATGTAGTTATTGCATAATACGGTTTTTATCATTGGGGCGAAAGAATTTTAAATATCAGGTACTTATGTTACCTGGTGAGATCTGGTGTTCTCTCTTTCTAAAACACGTGTCTGACCTTAAGAGAAAGAGAGACAGAACGGGTATTATTAGGACCGACTGTCATTTGGTTCCCAATACGGAACAACTAGAATCGGCACACTAAGTTCCCCAAGATGTAAATACCCCCAGTAAATAGAAAAAATAGGCAGATCTGAATACATATATATAGGAATGTATATAGTTTTATATTTATGTTATATATATATATATATTCGTATTATAACTAGATAGGCAAATAATTGAATGAAATAAATGTATTTTATTAGCTTTTGTGCTAAAAATATTAGTTACTCATTATTATTTAATAAAAAAATTATATATTTCACTCATAGATCGCCAACAAAACAATGTCATGGACGATGGTAAAAACGATTGCTAGAGGAGAATAGCCACTGACGTCAGAATTGATAGACTTGCCCTAACACGATTTCGACGGCTGTAGGCAAAGGTCACGTGGCACCCATTTTGGCACCAGTTTTGATGCACTGCCATCCACTTTTGTTTTGCGTGATTTTATAAATAGGGTCAAACTAAATACTCTAACAAAATATTCTGTTTTGTAAACAAGCCGAACCTTTTTATTTAGTAGCTGTTTTACTTAAATTGCCGGCACGTCTAGCTCTCCCCCCTTATTTTGGTTTCTTCCCCTTGCGTGTTAGGGTATATTTATATATTGTTGCTTTGCGAGAATAGTCATGTATTTATGGAATACCATTTTATTTTTGGAGTGTAAGTCTTACAAAATCAATCACTACAATAAAAGATTTGTATGTGTATTCGGCCATATATTTACTCTACATACGGGTATTCTAATATTTCTAACATTATAACTACTTATATAATATAGCCCAAATATAATATAGGTTCCCGATCGTGGAAAAGTGACATAAATAACAACATTTTGATAGAAAACAAGCAAAATAAATGACTTATTTGCAAAAATCACATATTCAAGTATCATCCTCTGCACTAGCACTTTAAATGTGTGAAAAGAATTCACCAGAATAAGGCATTTGATCCTCATATATCCACGAGCGTCTTGCAAAAAAAGTCCTTTGCAAAATTGAATCTTTACAAGTAATAAAATTGTTATACATATCCCTAGTTAGTAGTCTAATAGAACGTAATTCCATAGTGTGGTCGCCCTTCTAAAAAATACATATTCATAATGTAGAAAGAATTCAAAGAAAATTTTTACGCTCCATAAATTTTAAAATTAACATATCTTTAGAGCACATAAATTAATCATCGTTAATGCATATTTTAAATATTACAACTTTAGAAAACAGACGGAAAATTAACGACCTAACCTTTTCATTAAAATTTTAAATTTGTAAATTCGATTGTTCTGAACTCCTGGATGTAATCAACCCATACATACCAAAACGAACTACAAGACAGACATTAACATTTTACATTTGTATATCCCGTTCCAACTATAGTTTGCATTCCCCAATTTAACGCTTACACAGTCTTGGTAACAAATACTTAAATGATATGGATGTATTTGACAACAATCTAAACTTTCAAAAAAGTATGAACGAATTATTTCTATATAGTTAATAAATTATTGTTAACTACAACTCTTCACATTATTTATTTATTTGTTATAAATGTTAATATTGACTTTGTGGATATTGTATTAATTATTTTTCTGTTCCTTTATATTACTGTGTATCACTTTGATACAGATTTAAAAAAAAAATATTTATTTCAAGTGATAATTATCTTTTGTGCATGTTCTCTATTTTTTTTTTTTTTTACGTGATTTAAAAATGATGTACTTGTATTTAAAAGCCCTCTCTGCGTTTAAATAATAAAAATAAATAAATATAATAAACATTCTGAATCTGACGAGTCAGGGCCTGTTTGATCTACTGGGGCATTAATTCCTTCTTGACCATTAGTATCATTAGACGATAGGTTGCGAGAAGTACGATTGTTAAATTTTTAGGATATTCCATATCAGGATACTGTTCCATTTTCAGGTACTTTCCTCAATAATTGAAAAGTTCTACATCTAAAATATTAATGCATTATATTAAGTAAATGAAACACGTTGTTATAAACCACGAATATATTTTATTTTTACCAACCGGTTTCGCTTAACTCAAGCTTCATCAGGGTAAATACTATTTACTATATATACTATTTACCCTGATGAAGCTTGAGTTAAGCGAAACCGGTTGGTGAAAATAAAATATATTCGTGGTTTATAACAACGTGTTTCATTTACTTAATACAATGTCAAACCACAAAGTGATTGCTTCTTACGAAAATATTATAAATGCATTATTTGCGTTGTAGCATTTTCAGTGCATATTAATAATGCATATATTCTGTAATGTTTCGACAACAACATGCAAGCAAATAATATAAATATTTTAGCAATTTTAGCAAGAGTATATCAGTAAACATTCCATGATATAATAATCAAATAGATTCCATTTGTACCGCCCCCTTTTACTCGGTTAATACCCATATTAAATGTCAGCTAAAGCATTATTATAAATCATACATCAAACATATCAAAGGTAATAAAATAATAAATCTACTCGACACTGGTTCTCAAAAAACCGAAAAATGTTAAAAATAAATGCCGAATCAAATATTTCTTTTAACAACACACTGCGAATTAAAGTTTGGAATTCTGTAACAATTCCTACTTAATATATGATAACATTGATAAAATTTACGCAATGCAATACTTTTGAAATAAAATGTCAATTTCGACTTTTCAATCAATGCTAGTCTAAAGTAAATATTACGATTTTCAATTAAAGCAATGAACACGACTTATCAATCAAAATCGATAGTAGCGTAATAACAATACGATTTTAATTAATTCGATTACGATAATTCAAAAATTAGAATCACGATTATATAGGTTTTTTCCTGTGATTGGTTGCAGACGTACACCGAACTTATTCTTGCATGCAGTACATTTTTCAAAATCTGCAATTTAGTTAATGTACCTAAATCCATTGGAAAGTGCGATTTAATCCGATTAAAAAAATAATATATCTATTTTTTAAACTAATATTTCATGGTACAATTCCATTGTAATAATACAATAAAACAAACATAAAACTTATTTATCACTGGTATCTTCATAGTCTGAAGATGGCTTTAAGAAACTGAAACCGGTTACGGTAAAATAAAATAATAAAAGTGGAAATAAGTTTTACATGTATTTTATTATATTATTACAAGAAATAATAGAGATAATTCTTTTTTCTTTATTTTGATTATTTTTATTTTTATGTAACACTTTCAAAATTACTTAAAAAACCTTTTTTTAGTAGCCATGTTCACATGAAACTTAAAATAATATCCGAGACCTTGAAACAAACAAGATTTAAAAAAAAATCGTATAGATAGATAATCGACGATTTCGATCAATCACGACAACCTTAAAGATTTTAAAACCGGCCTTTACGAGATATCGTAATTCCTTAATTCGTACCCGCACTAAAGAAAATCCAAGAAATAAATGTAGAAATATATGTGGAAGCAACATTATGGGCGATTTAGTCAAAAGCTTTTGTTATTACAGCTGAGAAGCGTAGAGTTTGAATTGAAAGTTTTCTAAGCAAAGCCATATTTTCTTATCTGAGTTTACAGGCGATTTAAAAACTTCCATCCTAAACCAACGATTAGATCGTTTATTTTGGTGGTTATTTCTGTGGTTAAAATAACCCATTTGGAGCCGAATTGCGAGGGTGGGTTGTTATGACGTCATGCGCGGAATTACGCCGATAATACTTTGAATGTCATTTCTCATTTCCTACACTTAGCTGAATTTGGCAATACCAATTCAAATATATACCGATATGTTTAAACAGGGTCGAATTTACCATACGTTTTTCCAAGTTATTATCCATATGATAAGGATACACACTAGAAGTGCGTTCACGTAGATTTAAATGGAAGCCTTTTACTTGGTACCCTTTGTTTCTATCACAAATTAATTCAGAAGTATTGTAGTATGTATTGAGAGCGTCTCCTATTCCCATCTTATCTTCCTCACCCTATCTTCCCCTTCCTACTCCTCTTCCTTAGTTTAATGTAAAAGAAAAATCCTGTCTCTAACTAACTTTAGCATAAGAAACTTTTTTGGTTTATCCTTGTTTTATTTACATCTATGATCTTTGGTAAAAAGCTGTTTGTCTCTTTCAAATAAATAAGTAAATTTTTCCATTCCATTTTTGTTTGAAATGAAATGATGATGAAATAATTTTTGTTTTAGAAATTTTAAGGCCCAAATGGCCAGACTTTTGGATCACGAAACGCGCACATACCGCATTTCTTGTGTTCTTTTTATTATTATAATACCTTAATATTAATGCAATCAGACAACCAATAGCATGGGCGTTTCTTGGAACACCGAAATGTCATATCTAAATGCATGCAGTCCACGAAGGCTGAAAAGCTACGCCTACCCCACGAAAAACGAACCAAAAAAAGAAATTAAAAAGGTAATGAAAAAATACGACAAATTTCTAATCGAAATGTATTTTTTCCATGAATTTGGCAAGGAACTTGTGCGCTCATTCATTCAGTTGGCCATAATAATTATTGGAAGATGATATACAAAGGCCATTCTCATATATTCAATGCATAATCCATTCATAACCTAATTTGAAAAACTACATACAGCCCACCCTTTGTCATAGAGCAATGCATGCCGCTGGTCATATGCAATCTATTTAAACCTTGATTACATTATAAAGACAACCTTAGGAAATCAGAAACCGGGAGGGAGGGGTGATTCAAAATTTACATTTAACTTTTTCTTTTTTTTTTACATGTATACCGCACAAGAGTCCCAACTGCTCCCAACCGTCTGGAGCCAGTGAGACTATGGCATCCCCAATTGGGGAAGGTTGCGAGACTGAAGGTATTGGGGAGGGGAAGGATAAGGGGTAGAGGAAGGTGGGGGAAATACCTGGCTAATCAGATCTGGTCACCAAACACGTCTATAAGGCATTTCAAGCAACGTTTCAATTCTGAATGGTGGTCTTTCTCCGGGGCGATACTGAGAGTATCTTCCACTCTGGAACGTGCGCAAATATACTATATATTATTTTAAATTAGTTAATTGTGAAACAACACAAATTAATCCAATAAAATTTACTTGCGCACGCCGGGATTTAAACCCGCGACCTTCGGACTCGTAGTCGGGAGTCTTACCCCTCGACCATGGCGACCCTCATAACTCAACGAATTAGTGAAGAAACAAAAGTTTGCCCATTTTTTCAAGAATTCAACAATAAAATTGATATCAGTACTTACACAATAGCAGAATAAAACCAAACATAATTATTTATACATAGACTGAACAGAACTAAAAATGAAACTGTTTGAGAAACACATTTCGATAAAATTAAATATGAATTCGCTCCACCTTCTGGTATAAAGACAAAAACATTTATTCATGTTGATGCAATTCAGTATCTATTTTACCTGAAGAAGCATTTCATAGCTAATCAAGATGGACTTTGATATGGACAAGTTTAAATTTATCCGCTGTCTGGATATGAACTTTTTGACTCTGTCTATATCTGGTCTATGGTGCCCCAGTTCGGTGTATGGCACCATGAAGGGGGATCTGTACCAGGTCTATTCAGTCTTTGTTCTGGGATGCGGATTTTTCATGTATCTTACTTCAGAAATCATATATGTAGCTACGGTAATATCTATATATATAAAAATTAATGTAAATGTGTTTGTTTGTCCTCGATGTTCTCGAAAATCACTGGACCGGTTTCGCTGAAAATAGCACAGTTGTTTTTATTAGTGCCGGGAAGGTTTAGAGAGTAGTTTGAATGAAATCCAATATGTAAAACTGTTGCTATAACGTTTTAAAATTAGTATAAAAAACATTGTACTCGCCATGTTTTATTTAGGTTAGCCCATAGATATAACACTCTGGATGCATATTCAAAAGAAAAAGGTTATTTTGGGTAGAATATTTTCAAAATGGAAAACACGAGTAGGTACCTACTTAAGAACTTTATGATTTAGATATAATTTGAAAAAATAGTCGTTTGGAATTAAATAAAATATTCAAATGAATGTTTCTTCATTTGGAGATAGTTACTTTCGCTCTCAAATCAATTATTGTACCCGAGCAAGGCCGGGTACACATCAGCTAGTAGTACTATATAAAAATGAATGTTTGTCTGTCTGTCTGTCCTCGATTTTATTGAAAATTGCTAGACCGGTTTCGCTGAAAATAGCACAGTTTGTTCTTATTAGTGCCAGGAAGGTTTAGAGAGTAGTTTGAATGAAATCCAATAAGTAAAACTGTTGCTATAACGTTTTAAAATTAGTATGAAAAAAATTGAACCCCGCCACGTTTTATTGAGGTTATCCCATATACCACCCTAGTTAGCCACAGATTACATATTCAAAAGAAGAAAGTTTGTTTGCTTAGAATAGTTTCAATATAGAAAACACAAGTAGGTACTTACTTAAGAACTTTATTATTTAGATATATTTTGAATAACTACATTTTTGGAATGAAACAATTTTTTCAAATGAATGTTTCTCTGTTTAGAGATAGTAATAGACGTCAAGGCATTACCTTCGCTTTCAAATCAATTATGGCACCCAAACGCCAAGCTAGAATTTGCAACTTCATAACTTTATTCCAAACGAGCAAGGCCGGGTACACATCATCTAGTTTATTACGTATTTAATCATTGAAGATAATTTTAGGGACTCTCAAAATAAAACATGAAACCGAAAAGATAAAGAAAATAATAAGATAACGGTAGCAACTGGGACTCGAACCTAGGACCTCGTGGTCTATCCGGGACATTGCGCTCTAATTCAGTGAGCTACAGCTACCACAATCCATTTCGTAATTTTTAATCATGCTTAGATTTCTAAGAACTGTTAACATCATCTACAAATAATTTCCATATAATTTTTACTGCTACATTTTATCGCGACTACAAGATTCTACCCGATTTTTTTGTATTATCAAGATAGTGTCTCCGATATACCTAACCGATTTTTATTTATTTGGGACATCTGTTGACTTTCTCTACAAGTTTATGATTAATAATCAATTTTTGGAATAAATTACTCAAGCTTATAATGCCGTAGTAAGTAAAAACACAGTATCTTCCTTGAAACTCTCAAGGAAGATACTGTGTTTTTACTTACTACAGCAGTATTCAGCACCCTTGAGGTGATTTTTCACAAAAACGGCGCTATACAAATCATCCAATTATTATTTTTATTATTATTATTATAAACCTCATTGCAATATATTTTTAAACATTGAAGATAATATTAACAACTCTTTTTCTTGTGTCTTTTCGGTTTCATATTTCATGTTAAGTATATTCAATGATTAAAAATATATTTAATTAATTAATTAAAAAGTATCCTCTGTTTACACCACTTTATAAAGAAAGAAAAAAAATTAAAAAAACAATGTAGTTTTTTAGTAGTATTAGCAGTTTGTTGTAAACAAAGTATATTTTTAAATTTATTTATTAATAATGACGCCACAAAGTGAATACCAATCGTTTGAAGAAATTAAAAAATAAATTTGTTTACTGTTTCTTCACACGTTGCATTCATTACTTACAATTTCATTTTTAACCTCACTAGGACTAAGCCTTTATCGATGTTAAAAACTTTATAAAAAATAACGTATTGTAACACGAAGAAAAAAAATTTAAAAAATAAATTACAATGAGGTTTATAAGCTTCAATAAGTTATTCCAAAAATTTAATATGCATTGACTGAAAAAATCTTAAAATAAGTTTCTGCGGCCATTTTAACAATATCTTCAGTTCTTGATCATTTTCGTTTGGTCACTTTTTCAACGATATCTGTTACTTTTGTCTGCTGACAAGTCTGGCTTATTGTTTCATGGTTCCGTAGCGATACCATTCCTCATTCCATTTTCCTTTATGTTACATTTACTTTATGTAAGGCTCTCTACCTAAATAGTCTAAATCATGTGATTTTACAGCGACAATTAAGACAAAAGGACGAGCGAAAAAGCAAGAATTGAAATCTCCGTCTTTCACCATCTATGAGTGTTTTCATTTTTTAGACAAATCTTTTCATAGCTCCTAAAAGAAACCAGATATACGCTCACAGATGGCGCTAATTCAAATATTTCAAAAGAAAAAAACTTTTAACTGTTAATGTTTTTAAATATTGAGATGAATTGTTTGTTGGCAGGTGTACATATGGAATATGAAATGAAATAAATTATTATTGTAATTTTAAAGCTCAAGTCCTTCAAGAAATATATATTGTATTTTTATAAGTTTCTTGAGGGACTTTAAATCTACAGTAACAATTTATTCCATTTTATAATCCGTGTGTATATCAGCCAACAAGCAATTCATTTAAATATTTAAAAGCATTACGTGCTAAATTTGTTTTAATGTAAAATATTTAAATTAGCGTCATCTGTGAGCACGTATTACGTTTCGTTTAGCATCGGAGTTTAGATATAGAGCATGGCTCACCTACATAATCATAACTTAACTATAATCACGACGTTCACCAATATAATACACGACAACACCACAAACTACACATATCAAAAATACACTCTACAAAATACGGACTGAAATCATTGGAATACATTGCTTACACTAGCTATAACAAGTTGCCCGAGGAATTGTGACAAGTGTGCGCTTGGGACAAATCTCGAAATGATGTTCTGAAATCTTATTTTTAAAATGCTATTTGTAAAACCATTTATCATAGATGCCAACTCTGTCCTGATAACCGTCCTCAAGCATAGCAGATTCTGATGTAGGTATATGTCTCTTTTGTAAACTGTTCTTATGTATTTCTATTGTATCTGTATGTTTCGAATCTGTACATTTGTTTATGTTTTTTCCTGTTGTTTGTTTGCATTTTTTTTTTTAATATTTGCCTTGAAAACTTTGTTAAACTTATGTAGCAAAAATTAACAAACCCAAAATGAGTTGAATTGATAACTCGTGGGAATATAACATTGTTGTATGTCTTTTGATTTAAAAATATATATATATTGCATCTTGTTTAAACGAGTGAAAACTGCTCAACGTTCCATCTCTTAAAATTTCATAGTTCCCCTCTCTTTTCTTTTTTAATAGTGAAATACATTATTGTAAGTAGTGTATTTTTTTATAATATGTATAAAATAACTGTTTTCAATACGAATTCGAATTGTAATTGGGTTTTTATTGTTATCTCATGATATTATTCTAGTTATAAATCTTAGCTGTAAGCCATTGGTAATAAATCTAAGATGTAAATTATTAGATATAAGTCAAAGTGATAAGGTATAGGTTACATAAATTATATTGTAGGGCGCCTTTGAGGTGATTTTCTCACGAAAACGACGCTATAAAAATAATCGATTTATTATTATTATTATTATAATTACAAGTGATATCAGTCGATCGCCATAAATGCTTTTACAATCTAGTCGCTCCTAGAAAAAAAGTTTGGCCATCTCTGAAATAGATTATATTCGCATTTCAGTAATTTCGTATAAAAATTTTATCACAACATTTTTTAAATATATATATTTTTTAAATTGCATAATATTAATTACATACAATGGAAACTTGTACCCGCTAAGCCACTGCAAGTAGCTTGTCAGCAGGAGTTTAGTTCAACAATATTATATAATAAACCAATAAATAACAATCATCATACAAATGTAGCCCAATATAGGTACATGCATGCTGTGATCAATGCACACAAGTTATTGAAAAAATATACGAAAACAGCATAATCGTTTTGTTATAGCAATACTAGACTCCCATTATATATTATCGATTTAAATAATATTATGAAAATATCAAAATTTCAGCAAGTATTAAACAAATTGAGAAATACAAACAGTATTACAGTTTTGTTACAGTAGGGATAGACTTAATATAATAGTAGCACTTAAATACCCGCAGCTATCAAGGAGATATACAATCATATTGTTGTAATTGTCATAATTATTGTAGTTAATAATCATTATCATGGAAATTTTTACAAACTTGTGTTGTATAATCTCTGCCTAATGTTTTGACCTAATTCTGCATAAATTTCACTGTAAACCTTAATAAAACCATATATTTGTTATGTTTTCGGCAGCGTATAAATACAATTTCGATAGCTTCCGCACATGTCCAAACCCCCTAACCCAAACACGCGTGTTATCTCAGGTGATCGGGGAGCTGGAAAAGGTGGTGGAGGTTTCCTTCCTGCTGGTTACCCATATGGGCCAACTGTTCAAGATCATTGAGTTCCTGAGGAAGAGGGGCAAAATAAGGGAGTTGGTGAACAAATTAGATGGTATTCAATTTTTAATTATTAATTATTTTTATTGAGATTTAAAAACCTCATTTTAATATTTAATCATTGTATAAAATAATATTAACATAATCTAAATGAAACATGGAAACGGAAAAAAAACGCCAGAAAATAAAAAGATTTCAGTCGCATCTGGGAAACGAACCCAGGACCTCTGCCTATCCGGGGCAACCGCTTCACCAACTTAGCTAATGAGACCAGTTCATTTTATGTCATCTTCATCGATATCATATCTCAAATTGAAGATTTGTCAATATTATTCTCCATTTTTAGATTTCAGTCCAGATGCGACTGAATTTTTTTTTCTGTCGTTTTTTCCGTTTCCATCTTTCATTTGGGTTATGTTAATATTATTTTCTACAATGATTAAATTTGATGGTATTAGATATATTTTCTTTTATTTTTATCTGACTACAGCACAAAAGTCTCAGCTGCTCCCAATCGTCTGGAGCCATTGAGATTACGGCATCCCCAATTGGGGTATGTTGTTAGGCTGAAGGTAGTGTGGAGGGGGAGAAGAAGGTGGGGAAGTACCTGGCTATTCAGAGCTGGTCACCAAACACGGCTAAATCCATTTCAAGCAACCATCGATAATATTATGAACAGGTAATTTAATTAAATCTGTTTCATTTTGCAGATGATATGTTCAATAATAAGAACCCCTCGCACACGGCGATAAAGCTGCGCACCACGAACGTGGCGGAGCGCGACACCAAGTTCTTCTTCTACCTGACAGTGGTCACCGTGGGCATGTGGGGCCTCCTGCCCATGCTGGACCGCGGCGAACACCGCGTCCTGCCGCTCAAGGCCTGGTACCCCTTCGACATACAGTCTTCACCCAAGTAACTAACCATTTTGGCATTTGGCAGAAAAAAAGGGCCTTAGATTAAATTTACTAGAGCAATAAGAGATCAACAAACGAACTAATGATCCTAATATAACGTTAATAAATAAAATAAGATGAATGATCTATTCCGTACTTCTTAATATTTTCACAAAATTAAAACAATGAATATTTTTTAAATAATTCACGAATTTACCGCCAATTTAAACTCATTGCCTTAATAGCATTCACGTCATTATAAAACATTCAAGAAAACCTGCCAGGATTAAAAGACGGTAAAATAGATTTTAACTATAAGTACCTCATAGAATAGAGAATTTTAATTATCACAATTATTTTTTAGTAAATCGATGTTTACCGAAAATACTAATAAATCTTTTCTAACACATTACACAACAGTTTGAAAGTTTTTCAAAGTGGCTTTGAATACCAAAACATTTGTCACAATAATAACAACTAAAATACTTGCAGAACTTAATAACAATAATCTTTGATTTTTTTTTAATATGCATATACATACATACATACTTTGAATGATAATTTTATTGCTGAAGTGTTTTTTAAAATCTTTTCCTTGCCTTGATTAAAATAATTATACATAAAACAAATTAAGTAGCTACACGAACTTGTCTAATATGTTTATCTCTCCAAAGTGTATATTTAAAACAATGTCAATTTTTCTTTACTATTCCCGTAATACAATTAGCAATGAAACCAAATACACTATGTTTAGAACATTATTTTCCTCCCTTTCAATATTTTGCTCTAACAACGATCGTCTTTGGAAGTTATCGCCTATCCCACGAAAAACGATTAATCGCTATCTGACATCCACACTCCACAAGGTTAAATATAGTCGCTTGGTTAATCCATTAAAAACATAGGCGTTTCAATATGAAAACCTGTCATTTAATCGGGAAAATAAATTGTGGAAAAGAAATCACGTTGCCGCTAATACTATGTGTGTATAAAATTGCCTTTACGGCATTAACTCCTAATTTTACGGAATAATTTTAATGTACCTCCTTTGTGTACGGATAAAGTATCATACCTCATAACACAATTGTAATCACAGCAGATTATTTTTGTATTTGGTTTTATTATCTGTTGGATCACGTTTAAACTTTAATTGCAATGGAATTCATATTTTAAATTTAATATCAAAATTTAAAAT